>JAOANK020543552.1:0-12383 GCA_026257165.2 Telfairia occidentalis
CTTAATTAAATTGAGTTAATTAGAGTGTTTTGATCCTTATTCTGCTGCACATGTATGATGATACACCCTTCACATTCTACAGTACATTGGGGACATCATCAAAATCAATGGCTAGGATCGTTTCTACGAGAAGCCACAGCTCGGCTTCCCCCAGCTGGTTCGGGAGTTTATTCCAACATCACGACAGAAGGATAGACTCGCGATCCAGTGCGAGGTAACAATGTAAAATTTACTTTCGTCGAGATTAAAGCCTTTATGGTTTCACCCCCTCAAACAATTCGCGAGGAAACTGACTATGTTGCGTGCCAAATGAGCAAGAATGGGAGGAAGCTCTATTGGCTGTCGGGAATGAAACAGCAAAATGGCAGATCTCAAAGCTGGAAGTGTACTCTCTTGTCCCATCTATGTTGTCGCCTCAAGCTGCATTTTGGCTTTACTTCATAAAAATTCGCATCTTACCAACGACGCACGACTACAAAATCTCCAGATAGCGTGTCATGTTGACTTACACTATACCTCAAGGGATTGAAGTCAACATTGGGAAATTAATCGAGGTCGAGATTTGCAATTGTGCGAAGAAAAGGGCAGGTAAACTTTTCTTCCCACGACTCATCTCTGAAATATGCCTGCAAGCTGGAGTCGCGCTAGAGGATGTAGATGACACCTTATCAGAAAAGGTAGACATCGACTGGCAAACTATATTGCGCATACAGCCCAGCGTAGATGCTCATGCTCCAGGAAAGAAAAGCATGCGCCTGCTCATCATGCTACCGATGCCCCACAGACTTCAGTAAGTATTCTGAACTCTGTGCTAAAGTAGTGCCAACCTTGCTAGAGCCTTTTGTCGCCAAAATGAATCGCATTGCCAAGCACCAAAAGCGTCTAGTTTGGTATATTCGTAAGCGTGATCGAGTGTGGCACAACACATTTCGACTGAAAAATGCTCGCGTACCACCATTTCCAGCGTTTAAATCCAAGGTGCCACCTTCATAGGACGATGCCTTTTCACAGCACGACTGATAAGGGAAGCACCCCCCTCCAACTATCTCAATTTACTACTGAAAATTCTGTCCTTGTATTGTGTGCATCTTTTGTCTGTTTTCTTTAATCCTCTTTGTATTTTTGCTGTTAATTGATGAATGAATTTTTTGCTTGTTTTCTCTACTTAACATCTAGATTATATTTGCAATACGATTGCCCTGTTTTGTATGTCTTGGTCAAGTCTTTGGGATTCAGAGGGCTCTCTATGATGATAATCACTATCCATACCTTTAAAAGGGCCCACACCTAATCTCCTTCTAGAGCTTATAGCTAGCTAGCATTAAGTAGGTGTGCCCAACTAACCAAAGTTGTACAACTTTCCTTGTTTTTCTTTGAACGAATCCTTAGCCAACAAATCCTCTCTTGCAATTTTCTTCAATTGTTTGTAATTTCTCATTCTATCTCACATGTTCTACTTACCCCTTACACTAGTTATTCATCTTAGTCCACAATGAGTAATTGTCAAATTCAAGCTTGGGGGTAGTGTGCCTATTTAGAAGTATGAGTAATGTGCATTATGTAATCATTTTGTAAAGCATGTGAGCTTCCCTATTCTTTAAAAAAAAAAATGGAGAAGAGGAGGGGAGTTTTGTGTATTGCTCGTAGTTGGATATTTAGCACCTAGGAAGCGGGGATAAGCTAAAACGAAGGTGATACACCCAACTTTTTTTAATTGGTTGCCCTCGTAGTTGGATATTTAGCGCCTAGGAAGCGGGGATAAGCCAAAACGAAGGTGACAAATTATCCTTTTCTTCTATAAAAAAAAAAAAGGAAAAGAAATGGGAGTTCACTCAATGTTGCAGCATTTGTAGCACAAACTAGTTTTCGCTCTTAATTGTAGAAGTCGTGAGTAGTTGGCAAGCGAATGATAGAATATTGTGGAAGGAAATGGAAGCCAAAGCCTAGGAATAGGAAAAAGAAAGAAACGAGTGCAACTTAGGATCTAGTTAGGAGTCTTAAAGAAGGCTAGTTGGATGTAAGTTACTGATGTGAGTAGGAAGTGGGGCAGCAAAGAACTGGAGAATGCTGAGAAGAGAAATAACACCCCTGAAAACACGAATGACCTGTAAGACAGGGCTGTGAAATTGGGAACTGTTTGATTTCATGTTTTCCTTGAGGACAAGCAAATATTCAAGCTTGGGGGTGTGATAACTCTTCAAAATAGGGTTATTATACCTCTAATATTGGGTATTTGACTACGTTCATGCTATAAAAAGTATTCACATTAGGTTGCTCTGGTGCTCTACATGCTTATTTAATGCAACTACTGACTTGGAGGTGATAGCTGTGCATGCGCAAAGCAATAGAAGGTAACAGAGTAACACAACATCGTGGGATTAAGTCAATTCGCAAAATAGTATGGTAGCATTTCGCATGGTGATTGATGTAGCATAGCGCAAGCAAACACTCCCATAAATTAGAGTTGTACGAACACTGTCTGCAAAACATGTGTAACTTTCTGGAAAGGGCCCACAGCGTGACATCTTCACACGTTCCAGAATGTTGGGGGGCATGATGGTCATCACTCAGGCGCGTTGTTTTAGGGTAACAATCAGTACAGAAAAGGAGGGGAGAACGACGGGTAAGAGAAGAACCAAAAACAAGAAATCGAGAGGCAAATGAAGGTAGCGAAAGAAGAGTTCTTCTCCTTGATTTCTGTTGTCGACTACGCCTCAGCACAACCCCTCCTTTATATAGTCTTTATGTATTTTGTTTCTTCTACTGTTTTGGATGATGTTTTACTACAACATTCTATTTTATTGAATTCGTTTCTTGTGGTTAATTTCGCATGGAGTTAGAATCAATTGTTCATTTGCTATTCTACTTCAAGATGAGTTGTAGCTAAGTCCCTCTTGGGTAGTTCGTGATGAATGAATTGTGATGAACTTTGTTGTAGCTGAATCTGTGAAATGAAGTTTGCTCTACTTTTGTTTCTCTCTTTTTGAACTTCTGCAGTCGTAAGTTGGCCAGTTGGCCGCTGGTAGCTTTAGATAGCTAGTACTCTTGCTGACAGGTAAAGTATTAGTCGAACCCAGAAGGGAGGATATAGAAGATGTGATTGAACCTCACATCGCTGATACACTAGACATAATGAGGAAGCTATAAGACAATAGGTGGTTGGAAAGGTCTTGAAGCTAAAGTTAGACATAACCATGCATCATATATTAGCTTATTATGCTCGACGGAGTGAATATGCAGAGCAACTTGTCTACAGAATAGCGTAGCTCATCCCCAGATGATGCTGCAGCATTGTGACGCATAATTGCATTAATCAGCACGAACTACCCAGTTTTAATTTTGCCAGTCTATTAAAAGAATTCTTGTTATATCCCTTTCTGAAAAACCATTCAAAGTGATTTTCACCCCTTTGACCTCTCTTCTTCCACTCAACATATATCTGTTAACTAATAAAAGTATAGCAATAAGATTTCAAGCTGAACAATCTCTGTGGAGACGATATCTTGGAATACTTCCTATTTATTACTTGTTCGATTGCTTATACTTGAGCATTCTTTGTCTTCATTTTTCATATTATTCTATATTGCTGAAGCATATCTCTCGAAGACAACATTCATATACTAACTAATCTTGAACATGTGCAGACTCATTTTGACATAGATTTGACCAGCTATGTCGTGAATGCATTTATCGAACACCAAATGCAATCAACATTCAAATAATCCACGACAGATTTATATAAGGAGTACAAGAAACGTGGTACCCCTGAAGAGGCTCGAGCGAACCCACCGACACAAGTACCCAGTCTAGAGGATTGGAATATACTCTGTGATCGATGGTAGACTGATACCTAGAAGGTATGTCATATACTTTTAAATTATATGTTTATAACTTTACTTAACTCACATGGTTAAATTTTTATATTTTAGAATAAGTCAGAGAAGAATAGGCGAAGTCATGCAAACATGCATTTTAATCATTGGGCTGGGTCGAAGGCATTTATATGCATCCAACAAAAATAGGTAAGATAACAAGTTTGATATGTAATGTTAAAAGAACGTGTTCACATTGATGACGGATATGTGTGTACTTTTGTTGGCAGAAAGCGAAAGAGAGTGTTGAAATTGGTCAAGTCGACCTCTTTCATCGAAGTAGATTCTCGGTGAAGGATGGATGCGTGAACCCAGTAGTAGAAGTAAAATATGTAAATGTTTTGAATTCTTACTCATCATGTATGTTAACCACTGTGTTAAATGCCTATTTCAAATATGGATGCAGATTGAAATGATGGAGATGAAAGAAGCTTCCACCCAAGCTGCTGCCACTCAAGAAGGCTTGTCCGAACGACCAATGATCGATGAAGAGTTATGTGAAAGAGTGCTGGGATCAAGACTGGGCCACATACAAGGCATGGGTTGGGGACCGAAACCAAAATCACGAAGGACACTTCGGCTTCAAGTTTAGCTTCATTGCAACAGCTTGAAGAGATAAGTGAGCTCCGTGTAGAACTTAGGAATACAATAGGGTTACAAACATAGTTAACCCAACAAACCAATGAAATGAATCAGAAGAAATCTGACTGGGAGCGAAGATGGGGGATGATTGAACACCTATTTCCAAATATGCAAGGAGGAGGATCTTCATCTACTTAGGAACAAATTCTAAATCATTCATCTTAGATTTTCCTGTGTAGTCAGTTAGGAACATTCTGCGTGTTATGAATAGTTTGATAGCTATCTTGCAGTTATGGTAGCTACTTTAAGTCACTTCTTAGCTTGTTTTGATTGTTATGAATAGTTTAGTAACTATCCTGCAGTTATGGTAGCTATTTTTCTCCATTTCTGCACATTTAGGTTGCTTCTAGGTTCAAAAATACACGTAAGGTCACTTAATTCACTTCCATACATGTTTTAGGCATTTCGGCATGATCACGGATTGGTGAGGGGTTCTAGAGTCTAGTTTAGTGCTTTTTATGATGTTTCTAAATGGAAAAAGGCATTTATAGGCACTTTACTCCATTTCTGCACATTTTAAACATTTCGACGTTGATCGGGGGGTGGGTTACACTTTTTAGGTTGCTTTTAAGTTAAAAAACACACTTAAGATCACTTTAGTTCACTTATATGCATGTTTCTAGGCACTTCGGCGTGATCATGGGTGGGTGAGGGGTTATAAAGTCTAGTTTAGAGCTTTTTAGGATGTTTCTAAATGGAAAAAGACATTTACAGACACTTTACTCCTTTTCTACACGTTTTAGACATTCCAAGGTAATCGTGGGGTGGGTTACACTTTTTAGGTTGCTTCTAAGTTCAAAAACACACCTAAAGTCATTTTATTCACTTCTATGCATGTTTTAGGCAGTTTGGCATGATCACAAGTCGGTGACGGGTTTTAGAGTCTAGTTTAGTGCTTTTTAGGATGTTTCTAAATGGAAAAAGACACTTACAGGCACTTCACTCCATTTATGCACATTTTAAACATTTCGATGTGATCGGAGAGTGGATTACACTTTTTAGGTTGCTTTTAAGTTCAAAAACACACTTAAGGTCACTTTAGTTCACTTATATGCATGTTTTAGGCACTTTGGCGTGATCACGACTGGGTGAAGGGTTCTAAAGTCTAGTTTAGAGCCTTTTAGGATGTTTCTAAATAGAAAAAGACACTGACAAGCACTTTACTCCATTTCTGCACATTTTAAACATTTCGATGTGATCGGGGGGTGGGTTACCCATTTTAGGTTGCTTTTAAGTTCAAAAACACACTTAAGGTCACTTTAGTTCACTTATATGCATATTTTAGGCACTTCGGCGTGATCATAGGTGGATGAAGGGTTCTAAAGTCTAGTTTAGAGTTTTTTATGATGTTTTTAAATGGAAAAGGACACTTACTGTCACTTTACTCCATTTCTGCACATTTTAAACATTTTGATATGATTGGGGGGTGGGTTACACTTTTTAGGTTGCTTTTAAGTTCAAAAACACACTTAAGGTCAATTTAGTTCACTTATATGCATGTTTTAGCCACTTGGGCGTGATCGCGAGTGGATGAAGGGTTCTAAATTCTAGTTTAGAGCTTTTTAGGATGTTTCTAAATGGAAAAAGACACTTACAGGCACTCTACTCAATTTCTGCACGTTTTACACATTTCGAGGTGATCGAGTGGTGAGTAACGAGTTCTTAAGTTTGCACTATAGGTTTTTAAGTTGTTTTTAACGTCACAATGGCACTTAGAAGTATTTTAGTCATCTCTTGTGTATGTTTTAGACATTCAACATGATCGGAAGGTGGGTAATGGGTTATTGAGTTTACTTTCATGCTTTTTAGGTTTTTTTAACTTTAAAATGACACTTAGGACCAACATTTTACTGATAGTGCATGTTTCAGACATTTTGATGTGATCAGGGGGTGGGTAACGAGATTAAAGTTCACTTGTTTGTCCTTTAGGTTCTTAAGTTTACTTTTCAAGTTGCTTTTTGTTTTTCAAAAATGACATTTACGTCATTATATTATTAACAATTTTTTTTCTTTTAGGTTTGAGATGCAGTTCGAATTGAAGCACTAGACATATAGGTTGTTTTGATTTCTAAACTCAATAATGTAATTTAACTTTTCGTTATAATTTCAATTTTAAATGTATTATTAGATTTTTTAAGTTGAATTTTTTTAATTTAATAAAAAAATATTTAAAATTGAAAAAAGATTCTCACGATGTTAACAAACGTCAGTGTAAATAAGTTCTACCAACATAAAATAAAAATGTTGGGAGCAAGTCAAAGAAAAGGTGGACTTCGAAACTGCAATCTATTGTCGACGTTTAAAAAAATGTCGAGGTAGTCCACCTTTTTCCGACGCATTTTTAAAATGTCGGTGGAAAGTTCATTTTTTCCGATGCTAATAGACGTCAGTAGAAGGTGGTAATTTGTCGACGTATTGTACAATGTCGGTAGATTTATAAGAATTTCTGATGTTTTGAATCAAAACATCGGTAGAAGGTCTCTCGACTTGGTTCTTTCGACGATATTATCGACATCTTTTTTATGTCAGCATACTATTAGGCTGACATTTTTTTACATCAGGAAAAACTTATAATCTTGTAGTGAGAATTGAGAGGCAACAAAATTGGCAAGAGAATAGTACTCTGCTTCTTTCATTAGAGGCCCAATCGATATGAGGCGTCGTTACATGGATGCTATGACATTAGTCAAAGATTTGGAAAGTCAGATTTGTTCATAACCATGACATGCAACTTTGAGTAGAAAGAGCTTAAGGACAGATTAAAACATGTACAACGGTCTCAAGATAGACCAGATTTGACTTCAAGGATATTTCATGCTAAGCTACTAGATCTTAAAGACCAAATCATTAAAAAAGAAATATTTGGTAAAGTTGCAGCTTATGTATATGTTATTGAATTTCAAAAGAGGGGACTACCACATGCACATACGCTGATTATTTTAAGAAAACCGTATAAGATTACAAAACCAGATACTACGATAAATTTGTGAGTGCTGAATTGCCAGATAAAAAAAAATTTCAACATTATATTAAGCAGTTGTCAGGCATATGTTACATGGACCTTGTGGAGAAGCAAACCAAAGAATCACATGTATGTTAAATGAAAAATGTAAATTTCATTATCCAAGAGCCTTTTCTTCCAAGACAAAGCAAGAAAAAGATGCATATCCCATTTATAGAAGAAGGAATGATGGCACTCAGGTTAGTTGTAACAAAACTTGATTTCCTTTTATTTATAGCTTGTGTGCTTTATTAAATAATTATATTCTTCAAAACATGGTTATACTATTATATTTATCAAATAGTTATAACAATTCTGACATGGACCTAATTATTTAAATATAATTTTTAAAGGTCAAAGTACGGAAGGCGATATTAAATAATAAATGGGTCGTCCTTACAATTTGTACTTGCTGTCAAGATATAATTGTCATATCAATGTAGAGATACGTTCTGGGTTGAAGGCTGTTAAGTACCTGTACAAGTATATTTATAAAGGACATGATAAAGAAACTGTATCGATATCGTATGATGATGAGAGTAGAATTGTTAATGAAATACAAGAGTTCCAAGATGCAAGATGGGTCTCAGCACAAGAATCAATGTGGATAATATTTGAATTTAAGTTACATAAGATCAGTCCAGCAGTCATTAACTTACGGTTACACATTCCCAACCAACAATTAGTTACATTTTGGGAGAAGCAAAACTTGCAGGTTGTTCTAAACCAAGATCATGTCTCTAAAACAATGCTTACCGAGTATTTTGAAATGCACAAAACATATGAAAATGCACGAAAATTATTGTATAGAGATTTTCCAAAACATTTTGTTGGGCATAAGCAATCAAAATCTCGGTCGTTGAGGAAAAAAGGAGAAATGATTTTTAGTGTAAATAGGGTCAATCCAACAGAAGGTGAAAGATACTACTTGAGATTGCTATTGAACCATGTTAAAGGACCAACATCGTATGATGATTTGTTGAAAGTAGATGGAATACAATATTCATCTTTCAAGGCAGCAACACGACGAGGATTGCTTGAATCTGGAAGCATCCACATTTCAAACGCAAGAGATCTTTTGCAACATTATTGGCACATTGTGCACCTACAGAAGTAAAAAAATTATGGGATATGTACTTTGAAACAATGTCAGAAGACTACAAAAAAAAGTGGGCAACCATACTCTACAAGTTCAAATTCAACTTACTTTGATAGGTGTGAAAGTCTCCTAGAATCAATGGGGAAAAATATGAGCAGTTATGACTTGCCAGCTATAGAAAATAACTCATCAGAATCAAGCACAAATGATATAAAAGAAATACTTAATGAGAAAGCTATAGATGTCACAAAAGAAGATATTGATGTTGTTTCAAAATTAAATCCAGAACACAAATTTGCTTATGATCAAATATTAGAAAGAGTCAAATCTAATGAAGGAGAAGTATTCTTCGTTGATGGTCCAGGAGGGACTAGAAAGACATTTTTGTATCACGTATTACTTGCAACATTACGATCACAAGGATTGATTGCACTAGCAACAACAACTTCCAGTGTAGCAGCTCAACAATGCCCCGGAGGTAGAACGACACATTCACGTTTTAACATACCATTGTAGACTACAGAGACTTCAATGTGTGCCATATCTAAATAAAGCACCGAGGCTGAATTACTAAGATGGGCAAGAATTATTATATGGGACGAAGCACCAATTGCAAAGAGATTTGTTAATGAAACAGTTGATAGAACATTCCAAGATATAATGGATAGTTGCAAACCATTCGGCGGAAAGGTTTCGTCATGGAACTCTGCTGTAGTAATGAAGCTTCTCTGGCTTCTTCTTATGCGTTCGGGCTCTCTGTGGGTAGCTTGGGTGGAGGCTAATCTTTTGTGTGGTTGTCACATTATGGAAGTTCAGTTGTCTCCTAGGTCCTTTTGGTGTTGGCGTGCGATCTTCGGCTTATGTGACAGGTTGAGGCCTTTTGTTTGTTTGTTGGATCATCCCTTTTGGATTCCTTCTTCTACTGGTATTTTTTCTGTGGCTAGTGCATATAACGTTTTGCGGCCTACTCGGCCTAGAGTGTTTGGGTTTCATTTTTGTTGGTTTGGGGGGCATATTCACAGACATGCTTTATAAGTTGGCTTGCAATTCGTGATAGGCTTTATACTCGTGACAGGTTGCTTAGGTGGGAGTCTTCCATTGTACCTTTCTGCTTGTTATGTGGGACTGCAGATGAATCACGTGATCACTTATTCTTTTCTTGCCCGTTTACTCTTTATGTTTGGGGAAGTGTGTTGCATTGGGGTGGGTCCTTACATCGGATTGCCTTTTGGGATACAGAGTTACGTTGGATTTCTCACTTTAGTAGAGGTTCTGCGTTGTGTCGCCGTGTATGGCGTGTGGCTTGGTATGCTTCTATTTATCATATTTGGGCAAAGAGAAATTGTCGTCTCCATGAGAATTTATCACGGCTACCACGTGTGATTCTGCAAAACATTCAGAATGAGATCTTTAATAGATGTTCTTCTTGGCGTTGTGTTCGTGAGGTAGGATCAGTGTCTACACCTTGGGATATTTTTGAGTAATTTTTGTTTTCGTTCTGCTTTTCAGTTCTTTAACTTGTTGTATTAGTTTGTGTTGTTCGTTGTTTCTGTGTACTTTGCTTCGATCTTGGGCTGTGGGATCCTCCATTCTTTTAATTGTTATTGATTCTCTTTACTTATTAAAAAAAAAAATTCAATTCAAATTTTACCATTAATTCTCCTTCACAATTCATCAATGTAAAAGGCAATAAAATAAAATAAAATGAAAATAAAAGCGAATTAGATTAGCTTCAATTATTCCTTTCTGAAATTACAGTAAAATGTCGAGTTCGCCACCAATTTTATATCTTGTTAATAAATGTTTCAAAATTCAATTCAATTTTTTCAATTAATTCTTCTCCTCAATTCATCAAAAAGGCAAAAAAAGATTTTTTTTTTTTTTTGTAAAATTAAGAGTAAATTTAATAAATATTAAAAAAAGTAGTTGGTGAGCCCCACAACCAAGGGTCAAAGCAAAAGAACAACAAATGCAAATAATAGAAATAGGAAAAGCATAAAAAGTTTACTGAAACAACTCACAAAAAGATCCAAAACGTTGTCACACCTGCAACGGTAGCCCTAGTAGGCGCCATGAATAACATCTAGTAAACATCTCATTCCATATCAACCACAAAATCACACTAGGTGGCTTGGATAAAATACCATGGAGACACCGATTTTGTAAGATCCCATAATTTTTATTTTTGTTAATTAATTTAAATTAATTTTTGAATTTAAAAAATAGGGATAAATATTTCTTGATTTTGTGCCTACTTAATTTGAAGTCTTATTTCGGTTATTTGAAGAATGAATTACGTAGTATTTATTTTTGGTTTTAATGGAACAAAGGGAAAATTAAAAAAAAATTGAATTAAGTGCAATGGTATTTTTGTAAATAGCCTATGATGGAGCAGTGTTAGGGTGAGTGTGAGCTATATTTAAGGTAAAGATTGAAGCTCTAGCCACCATCTTTTTGTTTGCCAAAAGAGAAAAGAAGAAAAAGTAGCCTCCCTCTCCAAGAAATATCTCTCATGCCTCCCTCTTTCTTTCGATATCTCTTTCTTCAATGCCATACCACCTCCAGCAGCAGCAGTCGAAATCTGGTTTGGTGCTCGGGATCACCGAAAAAAGGCTTGGGTATGCGTTTCTTGTGTTATAGGAGCCTTGCCATTTTTTTCCACAAATCAAGCGGGTTTTTCTCATTTTCGGCAATGGGCAGCTAAGGTTAGTGAGGAACCTCAGATTTGAGGTAAGATCGTTAGTTGGTGTGTTATTTTTTTCAGTTTTGTTTGGTACAACCATTAATCATGTTTTTCCTCCTTTTTCCAACCAAAAAGTCAGTTTTTGAGTGCAACGAAAGCTGAAAAAGGACTCCGAGTACCAAATCTACAAGTTGGTGGAAACATGACGTCGAATGAAGCAAGGGTGTGCTTTTACACACAGGGAAAACGAAGTTGTTTGCGACGGCAAGTGACCTACACGCGCTGACTTCGAGCCACGCGTGTAGGCACGTGTCAGGTCGAATTGTTGCATAGTCGGTTGCGTTAGAACCGTAGTGACCTGAAGTTTAAGATTTGAGGGGCGTGACTCGAAAATTGAGGGCACATGGCAGTCGTTGCGATTGTGTGGCAACCCATGAAAGGCGCGTGGGCTGGGTTGTTCTAAACAATAAGCTTCCCTTGGTGTATTGTCCCTAAATGTAGCCTCGAAACTCGTTAAAAATTAGTTTGAAGATGATTTTCTAAAGTAAATTTCATGTTTGACCTTAGGTTGACCAAGCATGCTTTGACCGATTGATTAGGGAAGTGTATAGGTTTTGCTTGAGGTAAGTGACTTCACTTACAGACCCGTTAAGGGTCTAGGTTGGATGATGTTTGTTTATGTATATATGCATGTATGAGTAGGATATCTAATTGAATAATGTAATATGCCATGTATGTGATAGTAACCTGTGATAAGTGATGTGGCATATCTCCTAGAATGACCTTGATGTGGTATGTGATATTCTATTCATGTGTTACCATGCTTATGAATTGGTTGCTGATATGTGATGTGTTGATACTGTATAATATGATACAACATGCATGATGTGTAATGTTGAGAATTCATGTCGTGTGTATGTGGGACCTTGCATGATCCGTAGAACCATTTTTATAAGGGGATGACAACTGCCTCCCACACCTAATGTTGGGTGGGGTTTGTTGGGTATGAATGTCCTAAAACTCGAATGGCTTGTAAACTTATTCTATCATCAATAAAGTTGTTATTGAAGTTATTCAGTAAAGTTG
>JAOANK020543652.1:0-12383 GCA_026257165.2 Telfairia occidentalis
CTAGAAAATAGGACTTGGACTAGACCAACTCAAAAACTAACATTCAAACTTGTGGTTGTAGCTTGAGTTTACTAACACTAAAGAAGAAAAGGGACGGAAGACAGAGAAAGGAGAAGAAAGGAAGAGAAAAAATATATATATAACATAACAATAATATAAATTTATTAAATTTGCCACCTCATTAAAAAAAATTCACAACTCAACTATGCCACGTCATTTTTTCATTAGTCAATTAATGGTCAACTTAATTCAGGGACCATGTACAACTATTTCCTAAACCTAGGGGCTAAAGTGTTTCTTTTGAAACTTCAAGGACTAAAGAGACACCAAACCCAAACTTGAGGGACCAAAACTGTATTTTACCCTAATTTTTATTGAAGTTGTTAAGAACATGTCGTAAAAAAAATCTATAATGTGATTTTGATCTGATCCAACCATTATCTAGGTTGTTAATAGTTGAAATAATACCCTCATGTCGATCAGAAATCAAACAGATCTTCATGAGTAAGAACACCCTTTTAGATGTTTTAAAAACCACCCCCCAAGTGTCATGACTCTCTTTATCTATAATGGCAAAAGCAAGGGTAAGCAGGTGTCCATCAAGATCAACTGATGTTGTAATCAATAGCTTCTCTCTATACTTTCCATATCTATTTGAAGTATGGGTCGACACTTTTGAAAAGCTGCAATACAAGGACCGAATAACCCAAAAGTTGAATGGAGAATTTCATGACCTGGCTTCCAATAATTTTTAATTTTCCATTCGATAATTGTTTCAGAATTTTTGTGTTGAAGCATATGTATTCACTTTGGCAGAAGATTATATGACTCATCTCAATCACCAATACTCGAGCCAATGCTTTTTTTTTCGTTCCCAAATCCTTTTGTATGGAACATGATAACCAAAATTTTCCTTTATCAAATCTTGCATTGTCAATACATTAATTGATGGCTTAGATCCCACTGCATCACAAAATTCTATACTTATCATATTCAAATCTAACTGAGAATGACTTAATTCAATTTTGAGTAGACACAAGAATGTTGCTCAACGGTACTTCGTAATCTCCCAAAGGTTATAAACTTTGTTCAGCATTGCACGAAGTCGCCATTTGAATCCATCTTCCCACTTCTTACATCTAATTACCCATTTTGATGGTGCCGACTCTACAACTTTTCCTGAGTGGTGAATCTTAATAGCAAAATGTTTTACAATATATTGCATGATTTGTTTATCTTTACACCTAAACCCCTTATATAACAAATCATGTTCAACAACCACTGGTTCCATTATAGGATCATGTTTTGCAGTACTATTGATAACATCAATATTTAAATCGTTAAACATATCTAAAGGGATATCATGTTCATGGCCCTCGAAATCTAATTTATCGAACTCATCATTTATTGCAATTCTCAGTTCTATAAATCTATTTTTAGAAGTTAAATTCATATCATCACTCAGTTCAACACATGGTGATATAACTAACTCAGACTCGGGGTCAAGGCATTGGTTGGCTTCAAGACATTGACTAGACATTTTCATCCACTAATGGGACATTGACTCGTTTCTGACATTCACATATAATTCTACTCTATGTGGGGAGAGCAATGTAATTGAGAACATTAAATTCAACGCCTAATAGTTCAAAATTGGAATAGGAATAAACATAATTGATCCTGAAGGTGTTTGGTTAGGGTGTCTATACAGTATTTCTAACTCATTTCTACACACATCTATGTTTAGGACTGATCCAACCATTTCAACAAAATGGTCAAACCTAATACCACTATATATAGTAAAATCTCCCACATGACGCTTGATCATATTCAACCTCATTTACACCATCAACCATAGATTCATTCGTATACAAAACAACTGTTAAACATTTAGCTGTCATTGTCTATCTTAAAACAAAAAACATAAATTTAGTTTAGTAATGAAGTATAATTATACTAATCTAACAAACTGATTAAAATTAAATTAAAATCATAATTAAAAAGAAATCTTGATTAATCATCTAATTGAAATAAATCAATGTTGAATTTAATTCGACAATTTTCTTACTATATAATTAATTCTATATCTATTATAATAACCGATCAAATTAATTAAAGTTTAAACAAATAAACTAATTTAAATCTTAAAATTATACTGCATATAATCATAATTAATAATAAAATAAAATATAGTACATAATCATAACAAAATCTCTTTTAAAAAAATAACAAAATTATATTAAACAAAAGGAAAACAAAAAAATCATATAAAATGACATTTTACAATATCAAAATCTCTTTTAAAAAAATAACTAAATCATAAAATGATAAAATTTAAAATTTAAAAAAAAAAACAGAATAATCTTATAATAAAAATCAAGAATAGAAAAGGACAAAAAAAATAGCATTGGAATACTGAATAATGTTATAAAAAAAAGTCAAGAACAAAAAACAGTTAAAAAAAAAACTTACATTTTAGGCACGAATGGTCCCAAAATTTAAGAATAAATGGCAGAGGTAGAGACTTACACGACTAAGTCAAACCACGAAAACCACAAATCAATATAAAAAGTTGTGAAACTAACAAAAAATAATAATAATAAGTAAAGAATAGCGGCGGTAGAATTCCAAGTAGTCCCTAAACACACCAATCCAGCGGCAGCCGTAAAAAATGCAAGGCGGAGGACATGGCAGCGGCAATGGTAGAGGAACGACAAGAGGGCACAATGGAGACTTTTTAAAAAAAGAGAAAAGGGAGAGAAAGGGAGAGAGCAAATTTGTAAAAGAAAAAAGTTTGTGGTAAAACCTAGTATAGGCGACTTATGTCAGGTGTAAACATTTTGATGTATGTCGTCTCTAATTTTAAGAAAGCAAAATTAAACATAATAAAATTATTGCGGTGGTAAAAACCCTAAGTTATGATGTTTAGCATGTGAAGAAACGACATGCTTCTGATTTAAAATATATATATATTAAAAATAAGACGTTGGCACCATGTTTGTAGGTCGTTGTTGGCATTGCATCCAAAAGTCCCAATTGGCCAGACAAAATGACGATCATGGGTATATAAATTAGGGATAATATATCCATTGACATGAGGCCTTTTGGATGAAACCAAAAGGAAAGACATGAGGGCTTATGCCCAAAGTGGACAATTCATACTATTGTAGAGATGTGGAGTTGTCATCGTCCCTAACAAGTGGTATCAGAACCATGCTTCTGACTTAGTCATATTGGGTAAAATCCTCAAGTGTCGAACAAGAGAAAAGTAGGCAAGCCTTAAAGGCACATATTCCTATTTGAGGTGAGGCTCAAGTGGTTCTTCATTCGAAGGGAGGATTGTTGGCATTGCGTCCAAAAGTTACACATTAGAGAGACAAAGGAAGGATCGTGGGTAGATAAGTTAGAGACTCTATTGGCATGAGGCCTTTTGGGTGAAACCAAAAGCAAAGTCGCGTGGGTTTATGCCCAACGTGAACAATATCGTACCATTGTAGAAATGTAGAGTTGTCGTCATAGGTAACAGTTGTCTATGCCAAATTATTTTTAAATGCATTTTTTTTTTAATAAGTTTAGGAAAAGAAATATTTTGAAAATAACTATTAAAATAAGCATTTAAAAAAAATCTCACTAACATATGTCGACCTAAAACATAATTGAGAGTATATATGGGTCACATTAATAATCATATTTGATTTAAAAAATGTAACATGCAACCCACGCAACAATACAACTCCTTCCCCTCAAGATAAAATGGTTAGTGACCTCCTTTCTTCGCTTTAAGATCATTACTAATGAAGCTCAGTCTTCCCCCTCGAAAACACACGACCATAATACTAAAGATTTCTTCTCTCTATGCGACACGATGGCCAATGATCTCTCTCTGTCTCAATTTGGTGCAACGGCTGGCGATCTCTTCACCTTTTTCTTGAAGCCACACCGATGGAAACTTTTTTTTTTTTCTTCTCATAATTTAAGACCCACGTTGGCGAACAACACCTCCACAACAGTGAGGCAGTGATAATACCCCCTTGGATTGAGTGTTAAATTTCTTAAATTGAATTATTAAATCAGAATAATTAACTCTAATAAATTTTTTGAATTCGATTTAGGTTGGATTATTTGTTTCTGCACGAAATATTCTTCATCGGACGACGTTAGCGTGAACTCCGTAGTGGTGGCAAAAAAGAAAGCTAGCTCTATTGTGGGGCTATGCTAACCATGCTCAAGTCCGTAGAGTATGTATAGTGAATTTATAAGGGTATTCACATATACCTGCTATTAAGGGCGTGTCTTGATATTTATAGGGAGCATATGGGAGACAGTGACACCGCGACAGATGGCAGAGATAACAGTCATAATGGCAGACTTGATTACCTCGGCCAGCCAATTAACTGGAATTATGTAACGTCTAGTGTGATTCACGTCTCGTGATGAGGTAAGCTCGATGGTTAGACCAGGCCTTCCCTCGTGTGCCTCTAGGGTATCAGGCGTTGGTCATGTTAAACACCGAATGGAGACACGTGGCTTCCTCGTGGTCTTGCCACATGTCTAGTTAGATTTTCACCTCCAACACACTTGTATCTCTCCATTTCTAGGTTATGTCTACTTCTAATATGATGGTCTGTTGTTAAATTTGAGCCTTTTCAAATCTGTGTTATTATCCAAAAAAGAAAAACTCATATTGGTTGGGTGGGTTGTTGATTCTCTTATCCCTCTCATTGTGGGCTAGTTCAATTTGTGAGTTACCTTATTTTGCACACTGATTAGTACACAACAAAGCCTACTCAATGGGGGTAAAGTGCATACTGACTTTTGTTTACCCCAATGAAATTGCTAGTAGAGCTTGTGTCTAAAAGGACTTGGGAATAGTTATTGAGGGCACACTCCTCTAGGTATTAGTTTTCTCTTTTCTCTGCTAAGGTCTAGCTCTTCTAGAAGGAATCTCTCCTCATTGAGGACAATAAGGGAATTAAGTTTGGGGATGTGGGTTCTCCTTTTCCTTCAAAAAATATTTTTTGGAAACCCGCTAGCAAAGAAGGTACTCCTCTTTCCTGTATGAATCACATTATTCTTCCCTAGTTAAAATAAAACACACGAAAAAAAAAAATGTGTATTGCATTAATGATTAGCTTTTCCCAAGGTTAGATGACTTAATAACAAGATGACGCTATTCTAAAGCAAGGGGAGCTAAGTCAGAAAGGTAGTTTCAAGAGGAATGAGTATATTCTTGAATAATTCAAGCTGAAAGCTAGGGTGACTTCATGGCAAGATGTCGTCATTCCAAGAATAAAACTTGAGTTTGTAGAGGTTCTTCCTCTGTTGTTAAGTCCTGAAATGAGTTCCTTCAAGAAGAAGTAGAATTAGTAGTTGGGGTGAGAGTTGCAGCTTAGTAAAGATTACACTTTGTGCTCGAGGATATGGGCTAGTTCCAAGAAGAGTTAGAGATAAGCTTGAAAAATTATGTTCACAAGGTTGATAAGGAGGGATCTGCTTTTTACTAGTCATAAGTGATGTGTTGAGAGTGTTACTAATCCGTGTGAATAAGAGTTAGTATTAGCCTCGTAATTGGCCAAAAATAAGGAAAAAGAACAATCAATGTTTGAAAAAGTATAGAATTAAGTGCCTAAATGCGTGCTTGACTAAATCACTGCTCTAACGTTCCTTTTGGTTTTAACCTTACTGTTATCAAATTTAAGCTTTACTGTCTTTGTTAAGTTACCACATTACTTATTTATAGCTCACTAATTTTTGTAGGAGCAAAACAGAAGAGAAAACTAATGTTGAGGCATCTGAAGTTGAAAATGTGACTTCAGTGAGCTAGACTTTAACCACATGAAGCAAGGAAAACACTCCAATAAGCTCTTGCCATGTAGGATACATCAGCCAAGTAAGCCCTGATTTTGGGAAAAGAGACGGATAAGATGTCAAGGTCGCAAATGAAAAAGATGAGAGGTTTTTACGAATTCTTGAGAGGAAAAGAAAAGGAAGAAAACAAGAGAAGAAGGAGAGGTGTGGATCCCAAAGAAGCTTGCAATTTCTAAAAAGAAGGACAGGCTACCAGAAGGATACCAGATTCTATCTCCTTCCCTTTTCTATCCTATTCTTTTCTTCCTTTAACTTTCAGCTTAGTGAAATTATTGTTTCATGAGTTTGAGCTTAGGGCAAACATTTCTTTTCGTTCAATACTTATGCCTCTCTTAATGTATTTTTTTTTTCTTGATTTTAGCTTAATTATAAGCTAAATTTCTCAAAGTAAGGACTAGGCCAGTGTACTCTTTGTTGCTAAGGTTGTTAAGCTACTATGATTGCTTTATTCTGATTATGAATAAAATCATTTTTGAATTATTAAATGAGTGTGGCATACTCTTTACTTTGCTTTGTTCTTTTATTTGGGGACGAAGGAGAATAACTAGTCTCTTTATAACCACGTTAACTTTTAGATTTTGTCTTGAATTTGCAAGGAGGTTAGGAATAACTTGCCTAACGCATATCTTGAGGTGATGAGTGATTAAGTAACACATAAAATAGAAATGAGTTTGCAGGTAGAGTTGGAAAGGACGTATGCTTCACCTTGTGGTTTAAGGCAACATAAGTTATGCTGCAACATTCTAGCATGAAGACAGTGCACTAAATCCCCTAATTCAAACATGTATTCCTCTCTAAGAGAAACTTTTTATCATTTCTTACTTAATTCTAATACTCTTGCGCTTCTTTAACACACAATGTTTGGTTACCAGAGTTTATCTAGAATTTAGCTTAGTATTAAATTGAGAAACTAATCCTTGTAGAATTTTACTAGTTGAGAAACTAATCCCTGACCTTGTTTATATTGTAATGAATTGACTGTACACTTACACCCTATTGTGTGGCATCTACGAAGCGAAAGATCCTTAGGCAAACCTAGTGAGAGAATATATCATAGATATTTAGGAGACAAAACATGAAAGTTTTATAGAAATTATTAAAAATAATTGAGATTAGGAATTGGAAAGGTGGATAGAGAAAAAAATCAAAATAAAATAGGAAGCTGTGTTTTGAAGCTTAAATATGAGGTAATCCAACTCGTCCACATAACAAATTTGAGTTGGCTTGGCTTTTATTATTTTCCTAGTAATTCTTTCATCTAATAATTTTTTTTTTTCTTTTTATCAAAATTTCCCATTTTCGCTCCGTTTTGGTTGACATCTCATCGAGGTTAAAAGGGGTTAAAAGTCACATTCTCAAATCTAAATATCAAATGAAATGTCAATTAATCCTCGATGACAAAGAATGAATGTCATACTCAGAATAGCTGCAGAATTTAAACTCATAGGATCCCGTTTCAATTAATTTGAAAATTCCAAATCAATAAATGTTGTTCTGAACCATCCATTAATACATAGAAGTTAACAAATCAAATCAAGATCCTGTTTTGCTTCATATATTCTAAAAGATGAAGCATGTTTCATGAAAAGCTTTTCTCCAGAGAAATAGTGAAAGTATCATTCAGAGCATTGGAGCAATAACAACTTAGAAAATTACATGGACTACACTACAACTACAAACTCAAGCTACTCTGTAAAGAAATTTGGTTTCAACATCTTATTGTTGATGAAAATGTAACATCAAACAAAATCAAGCTCTTTAGGAGTCATCCATTCCTCAAAATCTTACATCAGTGTTCCAGGTACCTTGCACACTAGGATTTTTGGTTACATGTCTGGTTCTCAGTTTTATGACCTTTCGTCCCAGTGCGCTCCTTAGTCTCTCTGCATGTAAATGTATTTCTTCTGGATCCAAATTCTTCACACATATCACCCGTTGATTATTGTTTTCTGTGAAGGTGATGGAATATGGGAAGACGCCTGTTAAAACATTTGTAAATTATGACTACAAAAAGTTGAGAGAGGGAGAGAGAATTACTGTAGAAGCCCTTCAAGTGTGGATGCTGGCCACGAATGAGCTCAGTAACTACTTCAAGCTGAGGATTTTTCTCTTTAAAAGCTGGCAATTGTGAGTCCATAAATGCCCTGCAATCTCAAAGATAAGATACACATCATTTGAGAAAATTATATCTAAATGTGAAACAGTATCTATTTCACTGCAAAGGTATATAATAATAAATCTAAAAATAACAATAATAGCCAAATAAAACTATAGAAGTATCGTGCGATTCCTAGGAAACTGCATCTCATTCATGGTAGAAGTAAATTACCAGGATGTCATCAATTCTATTAATCCAAATGGTAGTAGTAAATTAGCAAGAGGACATGAAAAACTGCTGGGTAGCCATGGCTTCAACCAGGGTGGTTCATGACTGAGCTAAAAAAAGACAATCTCAAGTAGGGAAACATAGGATGGAAGGTGGACGGAAGAGGTTTGCCTTTGTTTCACAGGAAAATGAGTTAGGAAATTTTGCTCTGTAATCACGATGCAGGTGTTAGTAGACCAGGTTGATAGATATCTATTTGATATATATGCAAGATCGACGATATGATTTACACGGGTCCGCTTCTTTTATTTTTAAATGATATTCCTAACAGCACACTCATAAGAACGTTAGCTTCAATGTCACAGTTTAAAAGGAGGATACCCGATCCAAGTTAAAAAGAACACATCTCCACCATGACATCCAAAGATGGTGCACTGATATTTGATATATAGAACTCGCATGACAGAAAGAATATCTTCACTATTAATTTCAATTTTTTAGTTTTTGAATAAAATAACTCCTAACGAATTAGGGGCAGCTAATGACAGCACTGAATGTTACTTCTACAAGGAATCTATAAAGATGAATTTTCCTGTTCAAACTTGTATCTGCCCCCTCCCTCTTTCTACGTTTTGGTTAGATTCAAAACTTGTTTTGAAAAAATAGCTAAAAATTACATGAATGCAACGTTTTGTTTCCCTTAGCTTAAGATATGAGACCCAACAAAATAATAGTTTAAGCTTAAGGAACTTGAGACCTTAACATTACTACCAACGTTGACATTTAACTCCTTGCTCAGTACAAAAAAGGCTATATCACAAACAATGAAGTCTTTCCCCCAAGCATACATGTGAGAACCGACAAGAGACTTCCTATAGAGCACTGTACAGTTTGATATTGAACTGATATGTGAGAAAAGAATTTTCCAATTTTCTTCAACAAAAAACTATTCATAGAAGCTATAATAAAACTATGCTGCCAACCATTAAAAACTTAGGACTGTATCAAGTCATACAATCTAAATTACACAAACTTAAGGCTTGGAATTAGAAACCAGAATGCAACATTAAAGAAGATAACCATAAAGTTAAATAATCATTCTAGTCCATATGATGCATTGAGCTTGATTTCCATTGGCCTGTAATTTAAAAGTTTTATAATAGTCCTATGGTTTGGGTAATCCTCTAAAACATCATTGGCATTACCAAATGTTAACAATTCTTTTGAGAAGAGCGTTCTAGGTTTCAATTAGGTAAAAAAAATAAAGGAAATCAGCTTTGGGTAAAGAGAAAATGGAGTGGTGAAAAAGGATGGACTTGCTGCACTCTCCAAGAACCCTAATCCTCAAACCCAGCCATTTTTGCACAACCCATTTCCAAAAATCCAAGCAATTTCCTTAGTTTTGTACCCAATTCAAACCGGTAAGCTAAAACAAAGCAAGATGAATGAAAAAAATAAATAATTATACTGGAAAACGGAAATACAAAGTATTTTCAGGTTAAAACTTAAACCTCCATCAGGTAAGTAGTGAAATAATCTTGTAGATAATGGTTCAGCAATCCAACAAACCTGATACCCCTACTGCTTCCTCCCCAGTCACAATAGCTGACAATAAGCTTTTGAAGCTGCCATACACCTCGCAAAGCCATCTTTATGTCTGCAAAAGGGAGGAAAAGGAAAATCAATAGCCAAGTAGTCATAGTACGACCATCAATTACAACCGAAGAAATGCAGAAAATCCTGAGATAACATATACGAATGTGAACTTAACTCACACAACCCAGATCTCATATATTACGGAACAAATCAACAAGCATCGAACCAAATTATACAAACATCAGTCATAATGAAACTTAAGGTTTTGGAAAAATCCAAACCCTTCCCATGGTGAGAAATAAAGTAATTAAAAGCTTAAGAAACATAAAAGAATATGAGAAGAAATTGCGCAGTCAGATTACAAGAATGTAATGATGCTCAGGATTCAATCAGGCACTGATTAGAGATGGATTGAACGAACCGACGACATAACCTGGGACGGAGGATCAGTGCGGCTGCCTACGAAAGGAACCGAAAGAGTGACTTTAATTTTGAGTGAGATAGCAAATGACGGAGAGAGGCTAGTGGAGAGAAGCGATTTTTTTTTTTTACAATATACACTTTTGATTCTTAAAATTTGGTATTGATGTCTATATAGTCCTTGGGGTTTTAAAAGTATTATTTTAGTCATTGAGGTTTGCAAAATAATTTTCAATAGTCCTTGACTTATTTTAACTTAACAGAAATATGATTGGACTGATAAGTAAAAGTGTTGATATGCGTGGATTGATGTGTCTTTTTTAATTACATGGCAGTCTAATTTGACAATTAAAATTTAAATTAACCCAAAAAATAATTTTTTTAAAAAAAAAATCCCTTAGTCCTCACCCCGCATTTCATCTTCTGCACAAACCCAGTGCCCTAACACTTCGAATGCCATTGACGAGAGGTTAGTTTTCGAATTATTCAAATTGTTGTGGAAAAGAACAGCTTTACTCAAGAATAGACATGATTAGCTAGGTGTGGTAACAACAAAGCGACACCTTGAAACAGGGACACGAGTTGCAAAATCTAGGAAGATCATCAGAGACGATGACGCGAGGCCCTCTCTGATGAGTGACATATTTGAGCTGGACTTACCAGATCAATCGGAGGACACTGCCATGATGAGTCAACATCAAGATGGCCCATAAGTTGCCAAGTGGACTGCACAAAGCGACTTGTTGGTGTTCCAGGAACCAAACGAGAGGGTTCCGCCATGAATAAATATCCAAACTTTGATGGTAAGAGGTAAGCAAGCTACTTTGAGCAAACCACTTGTGAAATTTTAACTCCAAGCTCCTAACTTAGGCATCGAAGGATACTTGGCAGGCATCACACCGGTGTCAAGTCTCTTTTGCAGGAAACAAGCTCTTTGAGAGATCCGAGCCCGCCTCTCTCAACCTAATGCTAGGTTCTTCAATTTTACTCTTGTTTCTTTTACCAGCATTTATCTTACCAACGAACAATTGGCGCCATTTGTGGGGACGACTAGATACACTATGAGTAAGAGTCACCAAAGCTATAACGGGCATAGCTCCGAAGAACATCATCAAGAAGGCAGTCCAAATCAAGCCCTTAGTTAAAGAAGGGGTCGTGGAAGACATCCTCACAGTGCGAGCTCCGCTGTCATACCAAGGCAAAACAATACTACAAAATTTACAATACTAGAAGATCAAATTCAAGAAATGAATCGGGACCAGGCTAAGGTCTTGAAATATTTGAAGGAAGATCTGCTTAGAGGTGGAAAACCACGAAGACTTCGCACCAAGGGAAGCAACCAATGGAACAAGATGCATCCCAAACACACCCCACTACTGACCCGAGGGACAAGCTTCACTTGGGAGCACCCTCTCGACTGGTGGATTCTTGGCAAGGGACGGATTTGCGAACACTACTGGAAGAAAGAAGGGCGTACAAGGAAATGACGTCGATCGCCGAAAGTCAGCCTTGGGCACTGGAGTTAAAGAAGCTCCAAGATGAGCTTGGACACATGCGGAAGGAATACAACGGTAAAGTACCCCAGTCTTAGATGAATGGTTGGAGCAAGCTAAGCCCCCTTTCACCCCTGAGATCATGGTTGTCGAGCTACCCACGAAATTCAAGCTTTCTACGTTGACTCCCTATGATGGTTCGAAGGACCCGGTAGAACATGTTGAAACATTCCACACCTAGATGGAGCTGTGTGGAGTCCAGGACTCAATAAAATGTAGGGCATTCCCGCTTACACTAACCAGATCAATACGAGGTTGGTATAGGCAATTGAAGTTCGTACCATCTCCTCATTTAAGGAGTTTGCCAGAGCCTTCGTCACCCAGTTCTTAGGAGGCTGAGACCATAAAAAACCAGCTACATATTTATTAACTATCTGTAAAAGGTCGGGGGAAAGTCTGCGTGATTATGTGGTAAGGTTCAATTCTGAAGCATTGAGGGTGGAAGGCTATACCGATGATA
This sequence comes from Telfairia occidentalis, assembly GCA_026257165.2. Taxonomy (NCBI): domain Eukaryota; kingdom Viridiplantae; phylum Streptophyta; class Magnoliopsida; order Cucurbitales; family Cucurbitaceae; genus Telfairia; species Telfairia occidentalis. Next base: position 12,224 of record JAOANK020543652.1, read on the forward strand.
TAGCTCTCACGGCCATGATGGCTGGGTTAAAAAATGAAAATTCTTGTGGTCGTTGTAGGATCGTATGGCAACACTAGAGGGCGGTGAATAGAGTTGCTTAAAAAATTAAAACTTTTCCTATCAATTTAGACAGAAATAATATAATTAAAAATTAATCTAA
>JAOANK020543848.1:0-12381 GCA_026257165.2 Telfairia occidentalis
ACATACATGTTTAAATTACATAAAATAACCTTGGATCTTAGTTTATTGGATTGGGTTAATGCATACTATAAGTGAAACAAAATAACATCTTATTTTATTAAATAAATAATTTTTTTACAATAATTACAAAACACGAAACTCACGAGATTTAGGGCACCAACCCCAACAAACATATGACAACGTGGTGCCGTACAGCTTGTGTTCTGATTGTCCAAATCCGTTTGGATATATGTGTCAAGAATTTAGTCACCTAGAATCTGAAGTACAACAGATTGAAATATCAGAGGATGACGAAGAAGATCAAGAAATAGATGAATGGGTGTATGAAGAGTAAGAGGACGAAGACCACAAAGAAGATCAAGACGATGGACTGGTGTATAAAGATTCGTTACACCAGTAGGCCAATGTGGTCCCACCATCAATGACGTTGCATTTTCATCAGTTAAACCCTCATGTCTTTTGTCGTTCTTATGATCAAATGGCCCCCTCTTCCATCAACAACATTTTATTTCCCATCGTGCATTAAGCACACCCTTTGAATCACGTAAATCTAACAATATGGTTCAAATGCCTGGTGAGACCCCTTCCTCCCACAACATTAGAGTGGGTGACAAGTTTTTTAACAAGATGAATTTGCCTATGAGGCTATGTTTAGTAGTCACGCGTCTCAATTTTGAATATCGTGTGCACAAGTCCACAAAGGTCTTGTACAAAGTGAAGTGTGTACATTCAGACTGCAGCAGGAGACTATGGGCCATGAAGGTTAAGGCGTGTGAATTGTTCAAAAAACCAAATACGAAAATAAAACACATGTGCACCAAGGAATTGTTGAATGACAACCACCTCAAGCCCGGGGCTAGGTAATTGGGCATTTGATTAAGGAGAAGTATGAGACCCAAGTCATGTGTACAGGCCTAAAGAAATAATGCAAGACATTCACAAAGAATATGGAGTAAGCATTTCATATGAAAAGACTTGGAGTGTTAGAGAACTAGCATTGAATATTGTTCAAGGGTCGTACGACGAGTCATTTGGATTATTGCTTAACTATGGAGAAGCCTTAAGATTGCCAACCCTAGGTCAGTTTTTGACGTTCATATTGAAGATGATGGTTACTTCAAGTATGACTTCATGGCCTTGGGTGCTGCAGTAAGGGGGTTTAACAGTTATGTTTGCCACGTGCTAGTCGTCGATGGAGCTCATCTAAAGGGGAAATATAAAGGCCACATGCTTATTTGCGTAGCACTTGATGGTAACAATCAAATATATCCATTCGCATCGGCGGTCTTTGAACGTGAGTGCGATGATTCATGGACTTGGCTCATGAATAAAATAAAAATGCTGATTGTTAAGACGAAGGGATTGGTCATTATTTCCAACCGTCACGTTGATATTGTCAATGCAGCGCAAATAGTTTTCCCTACAAATTTCCACGGCATCTGTCTTTATCATCTTGTTATAAATATGAAAGGAATTTTTGTGTTGGCGATGTCATTTGCTTTATGGTGTATCAAGCAGCAAAAACATTTAGGGTGGTTGATTTCGACTCAATTTTTTCAAAAATAAAGCATGATGACGTTATGCAATATCTGAATGATGCTGACTTCACTTGATGGGCCAGTGCACATAGTCCGAGATTGTGATATATGGAAATGACGACAAACATAGCCGAGTCTTGGAACGCATTGACCAAAGAGGCTGGGAAACTACTGATCTTGTCCATTTTTGAGTTCATATGATCGGTTACGTAGCGATGGTTTCACGAGCGTCGTACATACTATTCCAAGCTTGATGGTCAGATGTTGTCCGAATATAGGGAAGAAGTCCGCATACTCTAGAAGGCACAATGTGAGTAATGTCAACCATCATATTTTTAAAGAGAATGATGGCAAATTGGATGTCGTTGTTGATCCAATCTCGATAACGTGCTCATGCAAACAATTTGACAAGCTTGACCTTCCTTGTTCTCATGGAATAGCTACATGTAGATATCAACGGGTTAGTGTTTATACATAGTGCATGAAAGAATACTTCCGAGAGATGGTGATTGCATCTAATGTAGAATTTGTTTTCCCTGTCAGACACCAATCAAAGTGGAAGACAACCCAAACTTCACTGTTAATAGAGTGAAGGCACTGCTGAGGGTTGCAAGAGTTGGTCGTCGTCAGGTAAATAGAATCCCGTCGGGTGGTGAAGTGAAGGAAGTACATAGATATACTAGATGTGGAGGTAGCAGACGCAACATAAAGTCATACTGACAACCTCTGAATAATAAAGACTAGCGAGGTATATGAGTCTATATTCTTTTCATTCATGTCATGCATAATCAACAAACTAAACTTTACAATTTTTTCATTAATATTTTGGTTCATATTTGTATCCTTACTTTCATTCATTTAGTTCATATTTGTATCCATACGTATGTACTCGTATAAATTGATAGTATTGACGAATGTCTTATGACAGTAGTAGATGATATTCATTCCATATGTAGATATTGTTACGTTTTTAATCCCAATGTACCTTTACTCATAAACATAAACTTATTCTGTATTATTTGTTTCAGGACGTAGATCAGTTTGCGAATTTCTTCAGTGACATTGAAGTTAAGCGATGAACTGAAAAATTGGCATAATGAGTCTATCGACAAGAGAAATCGGATAAGTCGTTTGAGGGTCGAGATCCGGTGTCTGAAACGTCACTTGGACTGAAGAGGTTCAACAATTAGACAACTGACTGAAGAAAATGAAGTGCCGAGATTGTAGATCAAAACTCTGGAAGCACATCACTGTGGTTGTCCCCTTTCCTTCCCACCACCCCCTCTCCCCCCGTGTAGTAATAATCTTAAATATTAACATTAATAAAATTTTGTTTGCGTCATTTTTTTATTAATTTCTTTTATAATAATAAAACATAACATAACACTTAAAGACAGTCAACAAATTTAACTTTCAACCTTGCAAAACCCCAATTGTAATGATGTGATGCAATGAGACTTTAACAAAATAAAGTGTGTTAATCCATATTGCTACGCATTAATGTTATTTTATTGCCTGAAAATTTGGTAGTTATAATTTAGTACGTTCTTATCTGAATTCGATCTAGTCACAAGATTTTCAGTTGTCAGAGTATAATAGATGTGAAGCGACCCGTATCCTTGAGACAGTAACTCGATTATAAATATGGGGCACATGCACGATGCGAATGTGATTCATTAATGCGATCGAGTATCTTGATTATTCAAAATGAACAAGTTTTGCAATGATGTCCATGTCGTAATTAACATCTCATTAATAAGCGTTCGACAAAGGGTCACATATTCGACAACTATAAATATGCTATAATAATGCATGATTTTTCAAATTCAAACTACGATCTAGTTATTTTTCCAAAAAAAAAAACTACGTTTTATTCCATATAAAAAAATGTCTGGAGATATTCCTTCCGCTTCAACTCCCGCCGTTCCTGATCCATCACCTCTGAACTCCATCGACGAGCATGAGTATTGGTGGATGCTAGCATGTGAAGCTGCTAGTATAAAACCAGTGGAGGGGGATCCTACGCAGTCGGCTGATCGAATGCTCCGCACTCTTAACCCAGTGGGAAATATCATAGTATTCTTGTTGGATTATATTTTAATTATTGATATTATATATTTATACCTCCATCCCAGTGTGGAATGTGTGCAAAAGACATCACAATCCATTTTTGGGATGATGTTCTATTCATGAGTGTGTATGGTGAAGCCCTGGAGAAGGAATTTGTTAAGATGAAGGAAGAGGTGGCTCAATTGAAGGCTTCGCTTGAATTATTGGAAAAACAAAAGGAAGCCTTGAAAAGGAGAGCAATCCGTCTTGGAATAAGTGTTTCAGACGAGGACACTGAATAGACTAACTCTTGTCATTATTTTTATTTTCGTTTTGGATCTTCTATTTGCATTTGTTTTCTTTTTTGTTTTTATTTCCTTCTTGTTATTATAATTTTTTTCCCTTTTTTTTTAAATATGTCACTCCATCTTATATATAATAGATCAAGTTACTTGACATTTCTTATACAATATTTCATATATACAAGAGCAAGCATGTCCAACAAAGAGGTCAACAATCCGTTCCAACCCATGGTCGCTACTCATTACCATTCGAATAACGACGGTATTAAGTTTCATGAAATCAGACAGAAAATATCTCGATTCTATCATCTTCTTGAGACTTCTAAGCAAGACCGATCCAGTTTGAAGAATAGAGCAAATGATAGCCACGATGAGAGAAATAGGTTAATGGAACTATTAAAGACACTGAGAGCTATAATAAGGAACTGCACCAAACGATTGCCGATTTGGAGAATCAAATTGCGACTGCAGATTGTACCAGACGAAATTCATCATAGCGGATATTACTTGTAGAACTTTTTAATTTTTTATTATATTCATATTTTATTTTTATTTTTTCCTTCCAATTAATTAATGAATTTTTGCCTACCCCATTGACGAACTGAAAAGTTGTTAATAGAACCTTAAACACATCCAATTGCAGCATTAAGTTCACTTACCAACCAACCCCACCTTGCAAATTTTAATATATATATATATATATATATTATTAACTGATGGTTTGCAATATTTAAGCTTCAAAGTAGGATAAGATTCTACAGGACCTGAAATCGATGGAAAAACCCCATATGTGATTATTGATGATTCAAGTGACGATGATCCACCAAACATTGGAATGCCATATACAACCACAAGAGGGGAGGGTATGTCTGTTCGGTGTACCTCTGAAGTACAAAGCCGTATAGAAGGAAATACACTGCTGCGTTGGTGGCCACCAAACGAGAGTTTCTAGAATTGAAGAATAAACTCTTCTCCACAAAATACTACGAATGACTAGAAGAGTTTAGATGGAAGGGCTACCAGAAAGAATATGAGATATGCCACCAAGATATCTCCCAATTGGAGAAGGGAAATGAAGAACTCATAGAAAAGGTCGCTCGAACTTCGTCTAATAGAGTCCACAAAAAGGTGATTCTTCGTTTTATTGTAAATCTTCTTACATTTCATCCAACGACTTCGCAATTAAACATCGCTTTTCAGTTAAACGTCTGTCTACGCGATCATCACATTGGACGAAAATAATACCGCGAATAACCATCTACTAAATTGATTGCACGATCATGTCATGTCATTTCACCAAAAATTTAACCCGATGTATGTGTTCAAAACGTCTGTCTGATCGTGTCATTTCATCAAAATGAAAATGAGATGAACGTGTTCAAAACGTCTATCCGATAGTTTAACAATTCTCTCTTTCGCATCATCATATTTTGACGTATTTCACGATAATATCAACCTCTCACAAACATTTACCCATTAAATAAAACTATAAGATAGGCGTATTTGACCATAGCTGTACGGTGTATTGACGCCTAAAGTCATAATTTTCTGCGTTATTGATTTAGTATTCACTCCTGTAATGTCATATTCTAAAAATTTAGAACAAAATATCTCATAGTCACCACTACCACACTGAAGTGGAGCTAATACTCGACGTATTGGCCATGGCGACATCCCCATCTTCTAATTCTTATTCATGATACCACAGTGGTGTAGAACAATCAGAAAGACGTGGGCGATGAAATTCAACTCATTCTGTAGTATCTCCAATGGTGTCAGTGAAGGAAGAGAGTCCCAAACGTTGAGCGCGCTTTCACTGAAGTCAATGCAAAGTAACACCCAATGAGAACCATTGACGTTCAACGAAACATATACCACTTTCACTTCTAACCAAGGTGTATTGTAATTAGTCTTATTGCCCTTCACGAATTAAAGAACACCGCTATCGGCCTTACTCCAATCAAACCACCCAGGTCTGTGGCTTAAAGAAGTGTACAACTTCGTCAGAATTCCATCAAACCGTAGTAGTTCATTATAATAAACCATATAATATTATTCATTAAAGGTGTATTATAAGTTCAGAATACAATAGTTGACAGATGAACTTACGGTTAGAAACCACAAATTTTGAATGACGCAAGTTCAGGAAGGGAGGCATTTTAAACTTTTTGTATGTTAATAGAAAAATAGTGTCCATTTCCTAATTGTAACAAGTGTTAGGTTAACAATATTGAAGGAAAAAACGTTAAATATAGAAAATGCAAAATCAGATAGACTAACATCATCGCCAAGCCATTCTGTTGAGGTCAGTAGGCGACGAAACTAGTCTTTCCCAAGGGATTTAAAAGATGTATTGCATAAAAACTTGTCCATTTTTTGATCTTCTAACCATCATTTCATACTCGATTCCAATTCCATTTATATTGCAAATAATGGGTTGTAAAAGACAATCCTTAAAATGGTCTTGCATTTCTTTCCATCCCCGTAAGGTTTCAACAGCTTCCATGGTTGCTTTCTTTTCTTGAATTCTTTAGATGGATGGGCCATCATGGATTCATCAATCTGACACAAGTAGAGTAAGTAATAAATAAATGATGCAAACAACAAAGAAGTTGTATGTGCTTTTTTTTACATATATCAAAATAAAGATCTCAATATACTTTATACATTATTTACCTGCGGCAAAATATGAAAAACATGAGGTGGTTCACATAGACACATTTGAACTATTCCATCGACATCAACAATATTTTCGTTATTGCCATCGTGAATTTTATTCTCGTTTCTATTGCCCTCAGGAATCTTGTCCTCATTTCTATTGCCCTTGTGCATCTTGTCCTCATTTCTATTGGCATCATCACTCTTGTTTTCATGAATATTGTCAGCATCTCCATTTAGTTCGTCTCTTGGTGTACAAGGCTCATCCATGTAGTTACGACAGCTGACAACAACTAATCGCGCGAAACATTAAGCAAACTAATATTAGAAATTAATTCTGACACAACTTTTAGAAAGTGTATCCAAATACTATAATCAAAATTTTTATGTTCGCGTTCATTTCATCTATCTTCCTATTTGCAGTGTCCAAGTCATGCTACATACAAGCTATACGAGCGTCAAGCCTTTGAATATTTCTGTATATATTCTTTGTGATAGGATACAAATTATCCTCGGGCTAGTCCTGCTTTAAATCTTTGGAGATGGTGAGGAAAAATGTTGTTAAAGATGATCTGGCAGCTGGATATTTGGCATGTAAACACCTTAGATAACTATAAGTTATCAAAGGTAATCAAATTTATTTAGATTTACATCGTGCAAACTGATAGCATTCATTGATTTAAATACAATGCATTAATCATTCCAATTGATCCCATGTAACAATTTAAATCGAGCAACACGATCGTTTCAACCGATCACATCAAATAATTTAAACTGAGGAACATGATTGTTTCAATCGAACACATTGAACAATTTAAATCGAGCAAAACAATCTCATTGGTCATTGGGTATAGGGTGAACCGATCATCTTTGAACATCTAAGACGTAAACTTCGACTGGAAAAAAAAGGATCGTCTCATTCAATAACGAAGTCACAATGAAAGAGATTAATACACTCAACTTAAAACGATAAATAACTGAAGTGAAGTGGAAAAAATGGTGTTATGGTATAATAAATCAAAATATAAGTTAAAACAACCATTAATACGATAATACTCAGTTTGAAACTTCAAATAACAGAAGAAAGATGTAAAATCCACTTCAACGTATATGTGTCCAACCAACCTGTAATTTGGTTCGTCCATTGAACATCACTGTGTGAAATTGCAAGAAGAAGGAGATACAAACAATGGATTTACTTGTAAAAGATAGAGAAAAGAATAAATATTGAAAGAGAAACAAAGGGGTATTCTAGTAAAAGCAAGTAGCCTGAAAAGTAAAAAAGTGTGTCAGGAGGTTCGAAAAACTTAAAATAGAAGAGGGTCAATCATGAAAGAAAAAACTAAGAAGGGGACAATAATGACAATTTTCCCTTCCTTTTAGGTGGCTCAATCATAAGAACCCTAAAGTTAAGCGTGCTTGACTCGGAGCAATCTTATGTTGGGTGACCTCTTAGAAAATTTACTTAGGAAGCATGTGAATGAGGACAAAACATGCTGGAAAGACATGTGTCGATATGTAGGGGATAAATCTTCACTCTAGCGAGTAACTCAAGACAAGTTGGTAGCGTGGCCAGGTCGTAGGAAATGTAGAGGAATGTCGGGGCCAGTAGGTGTCGAATTTGAATTCTGGATCCTGTTGCGAATCCTAGGCTTGGGGCATTACATGTTAGGCAATCTTCAATTTTGTGATGTAGAAGGTCAAGGAATCATTAGGCTAAAGCTTCATGACAAGAGGGTTAGGTTGTTGATTGGAGTTAAGTACGTACCCGGAGTCAAACGAAACATTATCTCTCTTAGTATGCTGGACAAGTTAGGATATACCATTAAGTTAGAGGGTGGTGTGTTGAAAGTCATGAAGGGTCTCATGGTAACATTTAAAAGGGTCCCGAAGGAGACACTTTATTTCTTGGAGGTTTCAGCCATTGTAGGGTCAAGTGTCTTAGTGAAAGAGTGTGATAATATCAAAATATCCCTTTGGCTTAGGCGTCTAGGTCACATGAGTGAGCAAAGGTTCGGTGAGCTAGTTAAGCAAAGCCTAATTTCTAAGGTAGGTAGTGTAGACCTAAATATGTGCTAGCATTGTGTCTCTGTTAACGCCAAGAGGGTTAAGTTTGGTAAGGAAGTTCACCTTTCTAGGAGAAAGCTAGAATATGTCCATGCAGACTTGTCGGGGACATCTCGTGGAGCTACTAACAATGGCGCTAAATATTTCTTATCCATTATTGATGATTGTAGTAGGAAGGTATGAGTTTATATCCTTAAAGATAAGTCTGATACATTTAGTAAGTTTGTAGAATGAGTAACTGTAGTTGAAAACCAAACTAGCCTTAGAGTTAAGAAGCTTAGAACCGATAATGGCTTAGAATTTTGTAACCATGAGTTCATTTAATATAGCAAGTCTAGGGGCATAGCTACACACTTGACAGTCGTAGGAACACCTAAACGGAATGAGAGAGCTGAGAGAATGAACTGAACTATAATGAAAAAAGTGAGGTGCATGCTATCTAGTTCATAGTTTCCTAAGAGTTTTTGGGTAGAAGCTATTATGACAGCTTGCTACCTAGTGAACAGAAGCCCATCTATTACCATAGGACTTAAGACACCCTAAGAACTATGGCAAGGTAGTCCCCCTGATCTATCACACTTGAAAGCTTTTGGATGCTTAGCTTATGCTCATTCAAAAGAAGGAAAGCTAGATTAAAAAGCTTACAAGTCTGTCTTCTTAGGCTATCCCAAGGGTGTTAAGGTCACTAAACTATGGTGCTTAGAGCCCAATAGCACCAAGACCCTAGTAAGTAGAGATGTTGTCTTTGATGAAGAGAAAATGAGGTACATGGAGGATAAAACTAAATCTACTCTCTCTAGTCCATCTACAACCACAAAACTGTCTTAAACCCATCTCCATTTACTTTCCAAACTGATCATGTAGATCTATAGAGCATGATACTATACTACCTATTTTAGAATAGATATCTACACAGGAATAGATGTTGGGAAGAACGTACATGATGACCAAAGCTTGGTTGATTACTAACTATCTAAGGATAGGGTTAGGAGGACCACTAGGGCTCCCACTCGATTTGGGTATGCTAACCTCATATTTTATGCCCTGTTAGTAGCAAATGAAGCCATTTCAATGAATCCATCGATTTGTGAGTTTGTTAATCTTGAACCACAATCTGTCAATGAAGCCATTTCTAATAAGAATAGTGAGAAAGGTGGTTCTCAATGAAAGATGAGTATGATTCCTTGGTGAAGAATCAAACTCGGGTTCTTGTAGACAAATCCATAGGGTCTAAAACAATAGGTTGTAAATGGAACTATAAGATTAACGAGGAGCCCTATGATGTTAGTAAACCTAGATATAAGGCTAGGTTAGTTGCTAATGGGTTCACCCAAAAGGAGGGTATTGACTTTGATGAAGTATCCTCTTTCGTTGTGAGACACACATCTATACGTATTCTTTTTGCCTTTGTTGCTCATTATGATGATTTAGAATTGGAGCAGATGGATGTTAAAACAGTTTTCTTGCACGGTGATCTTGAGAAGACCATATACATGGATCAACCTCCCAGTGTTGAGGCTCCCCAACAAGAAAAGAAGGTTTGTCTCCTAAAAAGATCTTTGTATGGTTTAAAGCAATCTCTTAGGCAATGGTATAAAATGTTTGATGCCTACATGCTATCCATTGAGTTTAAAAAAAGTAAATATGATAGTTGTGTCGATTTTAAGCAAATTTTAGATTCTGATTTTGTCTATTTACTCCTATAGGTTGATTATATGTTGGTTGCTTATAAATCCATGCATGAAATTAAGAGAATTAAAGATCTTTTGAGTAATGAGTTTGAAATGAAAGATTTAGGGCAAGCTAGAAGAATATTATGGATTGATATTAAAAAAGATCGAAAAGAAGGAAAATTACTTTTGTCCCAATCTGTTTATTTACTAAGGCTAGCCAAGAGATTAAGGATACATGAATGTAGAAGGGTAAGTACTCCTTTTGGCAAACATTTTAAATTGTCAATGCATGATTATCCTAAGACTCCAAATGAATTGAGGAAATGCATGATATTTCTTATTCTAATATTGTTGGTAGTCTTATGTATGCCATGGTTTGTACTAGGCTTGATTTAGCACATCCATTGAGTGTTATAAGTTGTCTTATCGCTAATCCTAGATTAGAATATTGGAATGCTATTAAATTGATTGTTAGATACATTTCATCTCATATTGATTTATGTCTTATGTATGGTGGGATAAGAATAGAGAAATCATGTGATAATAGCATAGAAATTGAAGGTTTTGTTGATGCTGATTATGCTGTTGATTTAGATAAGCGTATATCATTAACTGGTTATGTTTTTAAATTGTTTAATTGCACAACCAATTGAAAATCCACTTTGCAATCCTTAGTTGGTTTATCTACTATTGAATATGAGTATATTGCTTTAACCGAAGCCATTAAGGAATCCTTATGGCTTAAGGGTGTAAAGCCCAATTATTTAATTCTACCCTTTACAGGGGCTATTTAGAATTAAATGTATTAAATGATTGAGAATTATTTGGATGATTAAGTTAATTCCTCATTTTGTTTGAATAAAAGATATTAGATGATAATTTAAGTTTAAAATTAGAAAAAGATAATAGATAAATGAAGATAAAATAAAGGAAAAAGGAATAGAGTTTTAGAATGAACCCCTTTAAATCGAAAGAGATGTCACCAACCCCACTAATTTTAGTTGAAAAACAACATCCCAAAACTCTCTCCCTCTCTCTCATCACTCTCACTCTCTCTTCCTTACTCTCTCTCTCTAATCTCCGGGGATGACATCATATAGGAGACGGCAGCGATGTGGCACAACAACACTAGCACTAGTCTCTCTCTTTCTCTCTCTCTCTCTCGCATTCACCAAACCACTAGTGATTTCTTCATCCTCTTGCAAGCAGTGGAGCTCCACGTTACCATAACCAACCAGCGTTCCACAGTGAACAACAACGTGACACGACAACAACTAGATCACGACAACACAATGGGCGGCAACGCGTTGACATGAAAACCCCTTAAACAGCAAACTTCGACGGCGCGTGTGGAAGATTGGGCGAGATTTTTAGCGCATGACATAGCCCACTTAATAGATCGGCGATTGGGCTACGTGAAATGACAAGAAACGTACCATCACCAGCAGTTGCACGTGCAGTGACTATTGGGCGGTGTTGGGCAGTGAAGTGTTACGTGTTGTACAATTGGCTCAGTATAATTCATTTTCCAAAATCCTAGCCAAATTGATCGTTAAAGCTTAAAATCGAGATTTTTCACTAATATCCTTAACTTCGGGAATTACATAGAAAAATGAATTTGGTAAAATAAACCAACCTAGAAAGGGTTATTCTAGAATCCTTTAGGAAATTAGGTAAGTGACTCCACTCACAAAGAAGCCTTCGGGCTAGAATAGGTAATTTGTATGATAATTGCCTTATTAAATATCTGTCTGTGTATATGTGTGGTATGTCGGTGATGAACATGCCTATATGATCTCATATTCTTGTTGTCTATCGAACTATTAGATTGAATGCCATGATATGTATAAGCATGTTGACTGTTAGAGGCATTGACTGATAGATATGTTGGGTGCCTAGAGGTTGTAAGATTTCATGAATAGAACTTGCGTTCAATATGATTTATAAGTTAGTTGGGACTTATGCATAGACTGTTGTGTGTTGCACAGACTGAAATGATGAGTGACAGCCTCCTCGAATTTAGAGGGTCGATGTTGGGGAGGGAGGGGGGGAGGGGCGGCTACACTGCTTGGGGGTCATCCATCATCATATAGT
>JAOANK020544046.1:0-12380 GCA_026257165.2 Telfairia occidentalis
GACCGCTAAAAGGTATCAACAAAAATTAAAACATTGACATTTTTTAAATATAATTGAAGGCTATAAAATGTCAATAAAAATAAAATAATTGACAGCTATAAAGTGTGAATAAAGGCAGAATAAATGACTATAAAATGTCAATAAATGACAAATAATTGATGACTATAAAAGGTCAATGATTATATACATTGACGGTTAAAAATGTCAATAAAAGCACAATAGTTGACATTTTTTATAGTATAATTGATAACTGAAAAATGTCAATAATTGTATATATTGACGACTACAAAATGTCAAGAAAAAGAGAAATATTGATGATTTTTATGTATAATTGACGACTATAAAACGTCAATAATTATTTATATTGATGGTTAAAAAGTATCAATAAAAGTGTAATAGTTGACAATTTTTTAAATATAATTGACGATTGAAAAACATCAATAATTAAATATATTGACGGTCATTAAATGTCAATAAATATTTTATAGTTGACATTTTCTAGACTAAAATTGACATTCAATAAACATCAATATTTAATATATTGACGGTTAAAAAATGTCAACATTTACCTAATATTGATGGTTTTTAACCGTCAATTAAAATGGAATTGTTGACATTTTGAATATATTGACACCGTTATAGTTAATGGCTAAAAAACGTCAACTATAATGATAGATGATGTTTCATAGCCATCAATAAAGGGCAAAATTGTAGTAGTGAGTAGTGCATGGCTGCAGGACAGTTAGATTTTTCAAATTGTGCTTTTTCCATGACGCCCTCCCACTCATATATAAGGGCTTGTCGTTTGCACCTTCACTCATCTTCTCCCTCTTTGAGCAACAATGTCTTCTTCATCATTGGACAAGATCGATGATGCACTTGCAATGTAATGCCATAGGCCTAGGATTCGAAATCCGGATTCAGCACCTACTGGCCCCAACATTCCCTTGCGACCTGGCCATGCTACCTACTTGACTTCAGCTGCTTGCCAGAGTGAAGATTGCCCCCCACAGACCAACACAGATCCTTTCAGCATGCTTTGTCCTCACTCACATGCTTCCTAGGTAAGTTCCCTACGAGGTCATCCAACATAAGATTGCTCCAGGCCAAGCACGCTTAACTTTGGAGTTTTTATGATTGAGCTACCGAGAAGAAAGGTGTACCTTGTTGGTATAGGTAGTCATTATCAATTCCCTTAAGCCTTTCTTAACCATGCTTTCATATTCTCAAGATCCCTCTCATTCGAATGCAGTGTCAGTTCATTCATGTACCTTCCTTTATCGAGTGTTACATGCAAAGTGTTGAGACACCCACTGGCAGTTATTAGAGGCAGCTACAGATGATGTTGGCGCCATCTGACGGGTCACTAAAGCCCTTTGCAATAAATGTAAGGGAGGCTAACTTAGCGGCTCGTGAGGTTGCATATGATGGTCATGCCTCTTAACTATGCTTTTTTTTTTTTAACAATATTGTATGTATACATATATCAATAAAATTATTATGTATACGCATATCAATAAAATTATGTATTTCGATTCAAATCATTGTCTTTCTTCTTTTCAGTTACCCTCACATTTTATTATTAATTGTCCTTAAAAAGTTGCAAAAATTTTTAGTTTCCAAACCTTTTCAAATTTTATTATTAGTTCATATTTAAGTTCTTCATATTCCTTGGTCTTTATGGTTCAAGATAATCACTTAAGACGGTTATATAAAAATTATGTTTAAATAATAGAATATGGAGAGTTAGATAGTAAAAAAAATTAATTATGAAAAGTTATGTAAATTTATTTCTAACAATTTTCTCTAAAATTATAACTTTAATTTTGCATATAATTACTAATAGAATTTAAAAATCTTTTTGATATAATAATACAAAAACTTCTAAAATGTATGAGTTTTAAAACTAATCATCGAATTTCAAAGGTTTTAAGTATAAAAAATTATTTCTAAAAGTTAACTCTTTATGACTTTAATTTTACTTATAATTACTAATGTGTTTTAAAATTATGATTCAACCATCTATAATTATTATTATAATATTATATTATATATAACATTATAAAAGTTCGATAAGAAATGACTTTTTTTGGATTATAATCTATTAAAATTACATCTTTATTTTCTCAAATTTCAATATAACATGTTTTTGAAAAATTATATTTTGCACAAGACTTTGGAGGTGTTTCAAAATAAATCAATTGTAAAAATCATGGTAATTCAAAGGGGAACAATCGATTGTAAAATAAAATCGAAATACCGTTTGTGAAGCATATGTTGAAAGACTAGTTTTATTTAAAGAGTATTTTTTTCATTAAATTATGAAAAATAAAAATAAGTACGATCGGGTACCATGATAATAATAAGTGTGTTTTCATTAAATTATATAAAAAAAAAAATTTAAACTGTCGTTCGTTACTTGTTTTTAACTCCCAATAACCCTATAATTTATTGCTCCCCACTTTCCATGATAGGTAGTAAACAGTCACTTCGACCTGCACCATTCGAGTTGTCAAATTCAAAGGTTAACTATGATTGGATAACACGATAATAATTAGTGCGTTTTCATTAAATTATGAAAAAAGTAAAAAATTGAACTGTCATTCCTTAATTGCTTTTAACTCCCACTTACCCTATAATTTATTCTTCCCCATCTTCCATGAGAGGTAATAAACACTCAGGTCGCCCTATATCATTCGAGTTGTCAAATTCAAAGGTTAACTGCGATTCGGTAGCGCATTAATAATAACTATGTTTTCATTAAATTATGAAAAAAAATTGAACTGTCATTTCTTAATTGCTTTTAAAAAGAATAACCCTATAATTTATTGCTCCCCACCTCCCTTGAGAGGTAATAAATAGTCACTTCAACCTACATCATTCAGGTTGTCAAATTCAGAGATTAACTATGATCGGGTAATACGATAATAATACGTGTGTTTTCATTAAATTATAAAAAAATTAAAAAATTGAACCGGTGTTCCTTAATTGCTTTTAACTCCCAATAACCCTATAATTTATTACTCCTCACCTCCCATGAGAGGTAATAAATAGTCAGTTTAACCTACATTATTCAGGTTGTCAAACCTAGAAGTTAACTACAATTGGGTAGCACAATAATAATAAGTGTGTTTTGGAAAGATGGGGGTTGGGTCGTCGCATTAGACCCCCACAGTTTACCACATAGTGAACCTACAAATCTTTTATACACCAACCTCCATGATCTGAACGCAATAACATACATCTTCAACTCTTAAGTTCAATATTTTACTTTGCCTCACAATAATGCTGGTCTATTTTCTTCTTTAGTTGAGACTACATGTGTAACTGCCGTAGCCATTTGGTATAGGGAGACAATTGAATTTTTTTGTCTGGATAATTTAAAGCTTCAAAATGAACGTGATACTGCATTAGCTCGACTAGCGGAAGCGGAGGCCCAAAATGAGCAACTAAGGCAATGAGTTTTGACTTTGGAAGAACGCCTTAGTAGTACTAAATAATATTTTCTTCCACTCTATCTTTCTCTTTTTAGTCCTTCACATTCGCTATCACCGCAACGCCCAAACCATGGAATGAGTAATTTTACCCAATGGATCCTCCTTTTCTTACTCTTCGCACAATGTATCATCGCAGCGCCAGAATAATGGAATGAGTATGTTTACCCACCCAATCCTTCTCTTCATACTCATCGCACAAGTATCATTTCGGCACCTAAACCATGAAATGAGTATTTTTACCCACTCGATACTCCTCTTCTTACTCCTCGCACAATGTATCACCGCATAATGACGTTGTTTTGGTGTTATGTATATTAAATAAATAAATAAAACAAACAAAATATCAATAAAATGTCTTTTGTCAAGTTTATTTCATTTGAATTTCATTGTGTATTTATTTATTTTTATATGATGAATGAATAAAACTAGCTTTTTTTCTAAAGAGTTAACTTTTATAAATAAATTTTTATACTCAAATCCTTTGAAATTCCATGATTAGTTTTAAAAGTCATAAATTTTAGAAGTTATTATATTATTATATAAAAAAAACTTTTGAAATTCCATTAGTAATCTATACTATTATATAAAATGGGGAATGAAGGAGAAGTTTTGCCTTTCTTGCCCTCGACTTTTTAGTACATACTCATTTTGCTCTTCAAATTCTTATGAGACATGACTATTCGGGTTGAGGTATCTATTTAAATGTGTCTCTATAGAAATGTCCTTTTGTTGGGGTTGATGTTCTAAACCTTTGCGATCTTGTAATTTATTCAAATTATTTATTTAATTAAATAAGTGTTATTTTATTCAACATTTAGTGTGCATAAACTCAATCCAATAAACTAAGATCCAAGGTTGTTTTATGAGAAACTTAAACATGTATGTGGAGACATACAAGTGGATAATGTTTAAGATATAACCTAAATGGTCTGTAATATATGGATTAGGTTGGGTGCCTTATCCTTGTGACACTATGGATACGACCCACTTTGTAATTGTTACAAGTGTTGTGAAGTGTCACAAACGTTTCGATCCTAAACGTTCATGTGGAGACTTGTGAGTGGGGTATCACATATATGTGCGACATCTATAAGACCGGACCGCGAAGTGATTCGTCTCTCAGTATAACACCATTGCTGAAAGAAACTTTCACTTCAGTAGGATGATCATAGGTGACTCGACCTAAATCTTGAGTCAGTTGTGAACTCCTGTATGTAAAGGCGATCCTTTGATTAGTATGCTTGAGAGTGGCCGGAAACGCCTACTCAATAAGCCTACCTTTTTGGGGATTTGTTTGAACAGGGAGTTGGAAACTCAACTATACAAGATTGAAATTAACTAATTTAGAATTGCTCCTTTAAGAGCTGATACCAGGTCTTGAACAATGAGGCACCTCACCCTCTCACTGGCCAGAGAAGGGTCTAGTTCATAATTGGACTATGATTATATTGTTCATTAGAGACATCGATGGTAATTAAGGAGTTAGAGGTGGCATAGGAGTAAGATGGTAATTTGACCTAGCTGTGATTACGAGAAATTGTGAATGGTTGACTTACTATTGATTGATTAAATCCATGGGCATAGAAATATATCTACAGTGCGAAGGGTGCAGCTGTCAGTCTTTAGTGGAGTGACTGATAGTTAATGAATGTATATTAAATTAATTACAGAGTTTAATTAATTAATCTCATATCATTGGAGGTTCGAACTAATAGGTCCATAAGGTCCACTTACTAGCTCATTATGGATTATGCAAGAAATAATATTTGGGGAATAGTTTGAATTGTTCAAATTATTTTGAGGGAACAAATATGGTATAATTTATATCGATACATTATAATATATAGTTAATTATAAATAGGACTCATGTAAATACTATGGGTTAATAATTTAATATGAATATGATTCATATTGAAACCATAGGTTAAAAGAGAGAGATTTGCATTTAATATGATTAATTTGCATATTATATAGTTAATTAATTATGAGATAATCAATTAATTAATTTTATTTTATTAAATAAAAAAAAGATTTATACGTAGGTAGTAGGGAGTTAACGTAACTCCCCTCCATTCTCTCTCTCTTTTATAACTTTAGTATTTAGAACATAGAAGGTTTCTTCTTCATCAATTCTCAGAGAGAATTTTGATTTAGGTACCCCTGTTTCCTCACCAAAATTTAGATCCCACCATCAGGCTTGTGTTGATTCAAGAGAATGGTGAGTGTATCCGAGTGCTAGTGTTCGTGCATACATCTTGCTGTAAAACATCGTTCTTAGGAATTACGTCAAGAAAGAGTTCTTCAAAAGTAAACTTCCCTCTCTGTATTTTTTCGTTTCCCAAATGCATGTTTCTTCCCTAATTTGAAATGGAATGCATTAGCGATCAATCGCTTCTACTGGGAATTCAATCCTTTCACTTTTTACACAAAATCACCTCTAATGAAATGTGACTATTTGGATCGACATGTCCGTTGAGATGGTAGACACGTCCTTTATATAAGGTCATCTATAACGAGGCATAATTATTCGGTTCGAGGTATCTGTTGAGAAGTGTTTGTAAAAACCACTACTACAATTCTGCCCTTTATTGACGATTATAAAACATCAACTATCATTATAGTTGACATTTTTTAGTCGTTGACTATAACGATGTCAATATATCCAAAACGTCAATAATTCCATTTTAATTGACGGCTAAAAATCATCAATATTAGGTAAATGTTGACGTTTTTTAACTGTCAATATATTAAATATTGATGTTTATTGAATGTCAATTTTAGTTTAGAAAATGTCAACTATAAAATATTTATTGAGGTTTAATGACCGTCAATATATTTAATTATTGAAGTTTTTCAGCCGTCAATTATACTTAAAACATTGTCAACTATTACACTTTTATCAATACTTTTAAACCATCAATATAAATAATTATTGACATTTTATAGCAGTCAATTATACATAAAACTCATCAATATTTCTCTTTTTATTGACATTTTATAGTCGTCAACATATATAATTATTGACATTTTTTAGTTCTCAATTATACTATAAAAATGTCAACTATTGTGATTTTATTGACATTTTTAATCGTCAATGTATATAATCCTTGACATTTTATAGTCGTCAATTATTTGTCATTTATTGACATTTTATAGTCATCCATTTTGTCTTTATTCACATTATATAGCCGTCAGTTATTCTATTTTAATTCACATTTTATAGCCGCCAATTATATTTAAAAAATGTCAATGTTTTAATTTTTGTTGATACTTTTTAGCTGTCAACTATAAGTACAAAATAAATTTTTAAAAAAACTTCAGGTTCTTTTCACCCCTTCTTTCCAAACCTACATTTACACCAAAACTATCTATTTCTCTCAAACCAAAATTTTTATATATGTAAAAAAACTAGTTAACAATATAAAATTATTTTCATCAAATATTTTTACTATAAAAAATAATGTAAAGTATGCAACTTCAATTGATATTTTCATTTTGGAGAAGATCTAGTTTCTAGGCTAGTCTAGAGAAACAACTTCGCTCTAATATGAGTTGTAACGGCCTCAAGAGTCATGCTAAATCATGGGTTCGTTACCTAATATAACTCGTTCAATTGCAACCTAGATTTAATGGGAAGTCTAAATTTCCACAAAATGGAAACTATTCAATTAAGCTCATTAAAACTCAAGCAACAATCTCCACTCACAAGGACAAGAAGTCCAACAGACTAACACAAAACTTCAAAAGATAAGAAAACAAATAACAAGTTCTAAACCCAAACAAACTTATAGTAAAAAAAATTAAATTAGTCCTCTTGCCATCTAGGCTAAACTGAAATAACTAAAATAAATGGAACAATTAAATAGTCTATCTCTCATCATGTCTCCTCCACGCCATCACCAAGGTCACAATAGTCAACATTATATGCATAATCTAAATTAGTTTTGGGTGAGTACATCAATACTCAATAAGTAGCTCTCACTTACAAAGCCACACACAAACAACTAAATAACCAACATTAAATCGCATACCATGCTTTATACTTACAGATTTAACAACTACTTCATAACAAGAAAGTAAGCAAAGAACATAACACATACAAAGCACATACTTGACTTGAAATCGAGGCCTTGATATTCACTTTCTTTCCGTAACCAAAAACAAGTTAAAACTAAAGACCAAGTCCTATGGCATACTTTCTACCACATACTCAATCTTAGAATGCATTTCATAAGAACTCAACATAACAACATGGTCTTATTAACGATAAAAAAACATACATGATACACACAACTCAACAACTAGCATCTAAGCATGTTTATCAGACATAACTAAACATTCAATCATATTTCCATCAATATTAGCATGCTTTACATCACAAGAACCACATAACACATATCACAACATATCATTCGAATATGCTGACTTAAGTCAAATTACATCTACTCATATCAGAATCTTATATACAACAATATTGATTAATATTAGGAGTTATAAACCATCATAATCATAATCATAATTATGAGCATATAAATCGATCAAGAATACAACACATAAACCCATCAAGTAAGAATTACTTAGATTACCTCATAAGTATTCCTAAACTCCAATCGATCAACTCCCTAGTAACCAAAATAAGATTTCGAGGTTAGAACCCACTCTAGAAAATTTAATTGAGTTTAAAAAGTAGTTCACGCAAGCCTAATATCAATCAATTCTTACTGAAATGTTGGTGTTTGCTTGGGTCCTTATCGAATCAAGGTTGAATGAGTTCGACACTACAAATTCAGTCATCGAACTATATGGGTACTTCATTTTTGAAGTCAATAAGGCTTTCGATTCATAGATCTAACACGAAATGAAATGGGTATATTAAATCTGTGGTCATAACTCAAGCCCAAGTCCTATAACAGACTTCCTACCACATATTCAATCTTAGAATGCATTTCATAAGTACCCAACATAACAACATGTTCTTATTAACAATAAAAACAAACATGATACACACACCTCAACAACTAGCATCTAAGCATGTTTATAAGACATAACCAAACATTCAACCATCTTTCCATCAACATTAGTATGTTTTACTTCACAAGAACCACATAACACGTATCACAATTGAATATGCTGACTTAAATTAAATTACATCCATTCATATATGAATCTCATATACAACAATTTTCATCAATATCAAGAGTTATAAAGCATCATAATCATAATTAATATAAATCGACCAAGACATACAACACACAAACTCAACAAGTATGAATTACTTAGATTACCTCCTAAGTGTTCCTAAACTCCAATCAATGACCTCCCTGGTAACAAAAATAAGATTTTGAGGTTAGAACCCACTTTAGAACATTTAATTGAGTCTAGAAGGTAGTTCAGGCAAGCCAAATAACAATCAATTCTTATTGAAATGTTGGTATTCGCTTAGGTCTTTACCGAATCAAGGTTGAATGAGTTTGACACGACAAATTTGGTCATCGAACTGTGTGGGTACTTCGTTTTTGAAGTCGATAAGGATTTCGACTCATAGATTGAAACAAAATGGGTATTGTAAATCAGAGGTCTAACTCAAGCCTAAGGCCTATAACACATTTTATACCACATATTCAATCTTAGAATACATTTCATAAGAACCCAACATAACAACATGTTCTTATTAACGATAAAAACAAACATGATACACACAGCTCAACAACTAGCATCTAAGCATGTGTATCAGACATAACCAAACATTCAACTACCTTTCCATCAACATTAGCATGCTTTACATCACAACAACCACATAACACGTATCACAACATATCAGTTGAATATGCCGACTTAAATCAAATTACATCCACTCATATATGAATCTCATATACAACAATCTTCATCAATATCAGGAGTTATAAAACATCATAATCATAATTAATATAAATCGACCAAAGACATAGAACACATAAACTCAACAAGTAAAAATTACTTAGATTACCTCCTAAGTGTTCCTAAACTCCAATCTATCAACTCCTTGGTAACAAAAATAAGATTTCGAGGTTAAAACCCACTTTAGAACATTTAATTGAGTCTAGAAGGTAGTTTAGGCAAGCTGAATATCAATCAATTCTTATTGAAATGTTGGTATTCGCTTGGGTCCTTAAGAAATTAAGGTTCAATGAGTTCGACACTACAAATTTGGTCACCGAATTGTGTGGGTACTTTATTTTAGAAGTCGATAAGGCTTTCGACTCATAGATTGAACCCGAAACGAAATAGGTATTTTAAATTAGAGGTCGTAACTCAAGCCCAAGTCCTATAACACACTTTCTACCACATATTCAATCTTAGAATGCATTTCATAAGAACCCAACATAACAACATGTTGTTATTAATGATAAAAACAATCATGATACACACACCTCAACAACTAGCATCTAAGCATGTTTATGAGACATAAGCAAACATTCAACTACCTTTTCATCAACATTAGCAGGGTTTACATCACAAGAACCATATAAAACATATCACAACATATCATTCGAGTATTCCGCCGTAAATCAAATTACATCTACTCATATCAGAATCTCATATACAACAATATTCATTAATATCAAAAGTTATAAAGCATCATAATCATAATTATAAGCATATAAATTGACCAAGTCATACAACAGACAACTCCAACAAGCATCATAATCATAATTATAAGCATATAAATTGACCAAGTCATACAACAGACAACTCCAACAAGCATCATAATCATAATTATAAGCATATAAATTGACCAAGTCATACAACAGACAACTCCAACAAGTAAATATTACTTAGATTACTTCCTAAATGTTCCTAAACTCCAAACGATCAACTCTCTGGCAACAAAAATAAGATTTCGAGGTTAGAACCAACTTTACAACATTTTATTGAGTCTAAAAGGTAGTTCAAGCAAGCTTAATATCAATCAATTCTTACTGAAATGTTGTTATTTGCTTGGGTCCTTACCGAATCACGGTCGAATGAGTTCAAAATTACAGAATTGGTCACCAAAGTGTGTGAGTACTTTGTTTTTGAAGTCGATAAGGCTTTGAACTTATAGATCTAACCCAAAACGAACTTGGTATTGTAAATCTGAGGTCATAACTCAAGCCCAAGTCCTATAATACACTTTCTACCACATACTCAATCTTAGAATGCATTCCATAAGAACCCAACATAACAACAAGTTCTTATCAACGATAAAAACAAACATGATACACACACCTCAACAAACTAGCATCTAAGTGTGTTTATCAGACATAACCAGACATTGAACCATCTTTCCATGAACGTTAGCATGATTTACATCACAAGAACCACATAACACTTATCACAACATATCATTCAAACATGTCGACTTAAGTCAAATTACATTCGCTCATATCAGAATCGCATATACAATAATATTCATCAATATCAGAAGTTATAAAGCATCATAATTATAATTATAAGCATATAAATCGACCAAGACACACAACACACAATCCCAACAAGTAATAATTACTTAGATTACTTCCTAAATGTTTCTAAACTCCAATCAATCAACTCCCTGACAACAAAAAATAAGACTTCAAGGTTAGAACCTACTTTAGAACATTTAATTAAGTTTAAAAGGTAGTTCAGGCAAGCCGAATATCAATCAATTGTTACTGAAATATTGGTATTCGTTGGGACCTTACCGAATCAGGGTCGAATGAGTTTGACACTACAGATTTGGTCACTGAAGTGTGTGGGTACTTCGTTTTTGAAGTTGATAAGGCTTTCAACTGACAAATTTGACCCAAAACAAAATGAGCATTGTAAATCTGTGGTCGTTTGAGCATGGGTTAGAGCCGAAGGGTACTGAACAAGAAGAAACGCCTCAAGCTCGATGCTTTTGACGTCAAAACTTGTGGGTATCGTGTGAGAGAGAGAGTCGTTGCGTGCTAAAGTCGTCGTGCCTGCTGTACACACGTGAAAGAAGAAAGAGAGAGTTGTTGTTTATGTGCATTGTAGAGGATAGGGAGAGAGAGGTGGTCGACTGCTAAGGTTTGGGCAAGAAAGGAGTCGAAATGGGTGCTCGGTGGCTAGATTTTTTTGTTAACATGAAGAAGATGAGATGATTTTAGGGAGAATAAAGTTTTTTTTCCTAAAAGAAAAAGATGAGGAAGAAGAGATGATGCAATGAAGAAAAAATATGACCTCGTAAATAAGACTTTTAAGGATTTTTTCACAAAGTTACTAACTTTTTTTTTTTAAACTCCAAATAACTCCAAAAAAGAAAAACCTAATAAATTTAGGAAGATTTTAAGACACTAATTGAATTCTTCATACAAGAATAAAATAAAATTTTCAAAATCTAAGACTTCGAAATTTAATTAAAAATCTTTTTTTTTGAAGTTTGAAAATTTTAATCACTTAAGAAACCCAATTCAAAACTAATTTACCCACTAGGTAGAAAGTCCAAATAATCTAAAATCATGATTAAATTCAAAGAATGTGTAACATCCCCTTATAAAAAATAAAAAATAAAAGAAAAAAAAGAAAAAAAGAAAAAAAGAAAAAAAAAAGAAAAAAAGAAAACAAAAGAGAAATTGGGGCTTAATGGCATTTTTGTAATTAAGCCAGATGAGGGTTAGGGTTAGGGTTCACTAGTGTAGCCTATATAAAGAAAATTTAGGCCATAACCCTCCCTCAATTTTATTTTGACCAAAGAAAGAAGGAAAAAGAAAAAGGGAAAAGAAAAGATCGATTATTTTTCTCTCCTCTCCCGCACTCTCGATTCTTCCCCCATCCCACTCAATTTTCCAACCCTTGGCCACACTGTCCAGCAGCATCAAATCCAGAACGCAGAGGTCCAAATCTGGTTGGGTGCTCGGG
>JAOANK020544146.1:0-12379 GCA_026257165.2 Telfairia occidentalis
AAAATTTGAAATTTAAAAATCTAAAAAGAAATCTTTAAAAATATAATTAATATTTTAAAAATATTAATATGCAAATACTGATTATACGGAAACAATCTTATTAAAAAAAATACTCTTATTCCAAAAATACTTCTCAAATACCTTATGCTATTCCAAAAATACTAGCTACATACTAGCTACTCTATTTTATTCTAAAGTACTCTATTTTATTCTAAAAGTACGCCTTAAATACCACAAATACTCCTTAAATATCACAAATACTCTTTAAATACCACGAATACTCCCTAAATACTCTCTTTTGTTATCAGAAGAATACTTCATAAATACTAGCTAAAGCTACTCACCTCATTCCTATTCCAAAAATACTCCTTAAATACTCTCTTTTATTCTTTAATGTGTTTTATTTTGTAATGTGAAACAAAAAGATACTCTCTAAATACTCTCTTTAACTTAGACTATTTTAAGAAAAAAAATTAAATTGATATTGGGTGTTTACAAAACTTTTTTGGTGTTGGGTGTTTGCAAATTATCTCCCTTTGTTGAAAAAGAAAAATCTAAGAATTTCTTAGATAGTGTACATCCTAGAGGAAAAGCCACGAAAAATACAGTAGAAGAAAGCCACGAAAAATACAGTAGAAGAAAGCCACGAAAAACACAGTAGAAGAAAGCACAAAAATTAATAGAAGAAAAGCCACATTGATCACAGTAGGAAAAAGTCATAAAAATTATGTCCTATATTCATTGTACCTGGAGTCGATGCTTTGTCGAAGTAGAAGAAGTCATTTGACTTTGCGGAGTAGAAGAAGTCTGTCTTTTGGGAATTGAGATTGAAAACGCTTTTTGAGAGAAGGTGAAGCGATTGAAAACAGAATCTAGAGGAGAGAATTTAAAAATTTGAAAAAGCGAGAGAATATAAAAAACGGTTAGAATAGGAGAGAGGTGAAAAAAATATTTTGAATTCAAAAAAGATAATCAAATAAAAAATAGTAAATTGGTCTAAAGAAAAAACATGAAACAGTTGAGAAAATAAATTGGACATTTTTCATTATTAGAAGTAGTTTAGCCATTGTTTACAATAGAGAGGTAAAAAGACACACCTACTCCAATTTCTCAATAATAAATTAGATTTGTTTCTAACTAATTAAAAATTGGGCTAATTGGACTTTGGAAGTCCAATTGGATAGTTAGACCAATTTTATGCCCAAATTACATAAGAAAAGAGTCTATTAGGTTTTGGAAGTCCAATACGGTATGACTTAGTGCTAGGGTCTATGGAAGAGTCCATGAACCCAAACCCAAGAGATGAGAGCTGAACAATTAATTATGGAAATTAAAAATAGTTTTTAATTTTCATAATTAAATTAAAAGCCCTTAAGGTTTTGGACCTATATAAGGAAACTCATAGTCAAGTAAGTCATCACCTCCTTCTCCTCCCTCTCCTCTCAAGAGTCATAAGAAAATTAGTTATTTCTAAGTTCTTCCAAACGGTGCCCACACACCAGTTCGTAGTAGATCAAGGATAACTCGGAAGATCATGTGGAATCATATGGAGTCCTTGCAACGATCTGTCACCTTTGTGACATCCCAAATGTAAGTTTCTCGAAAACTATTTTTTTGTAAAAAAACCCTGTAATCAAAAGTAGGCATTGTGATCCGTGTTTTTCTAATCAATGCGCTCGCTACCGTTGTGCCGGGTTTCGGATCGGATCCGAGTAATTTTCCTACATTTATGTGATAACATGTGAGTGGAGGTATTGTATGCAATGGGATTGCATAAGAATGGACCGCAATGTGTTCTGTATCTTTCTTGTAAGATTGCTAAAAGAAAATGCAAACATATCACTAGGATGATCATAGATCATTTGATCTAAATCTTGAGTGTGTTATAAACTCTTGTCTATGCGGGTGTGTTCTTTGAGGAACGTGGTGAGAATGGCTTATATATTCACTCAATAAACCTAGTGTCTTGAGAATGCGTTAAATTGGGGAGCTAGGAATATTCCTACACGAGATGGAATTCACAACCACTCAATAGTGAAAAGTGCAAAGTGTGCACCTCCCCATATTAAGTGTGTATATAAGTGATTTCTTTAATGTGCTAGTTTGAGACTTGGATAACAAGGTACCCGCCTTCTTGATACCCTAAGAAGGATTTCCCATAATGAGATTCGTGGTAGGCTATCCATTAGAGAACCAGTGGTACTTAAGGAGCAAGAGGTGGAGCTAGGGGAAAAATGATAATTTCACCCAGCTAAAACCACGGTCACTTTGTGAAGGATCAAATGAGCTGCTATGGTTATATTCTTGGACATAACTCATCTTCAGTGCGAGAGTGCAACCTCAGGTTTATAATGGAGTTACCTTAAGTTAATGGTGGGGTTGGTTAGTTGAAGAGTTTGATTACCTGATCTTAACCATTGAAGCTCAAAGTTATAGGCCCATAAGGTCTCCCTACGAGCTCATTACCTTTGGAACGAACAAATGATGAGGAGAAAATTAAATAATAAAGATTATTTAATTTTTAATTAAATTATTCAACTTGGATATTAATAATAAATTAGATTTATTATTAATTACAAATTGGAATTATTGAATTTGGCTATTAATAATAAATTAGATTTGTTATTAATTAATTAAAAATTGAGCTGGATAGTTAGACCAACTTTATGCCCAATTACATAGAAAATGAGTCCATTGGATTTTGGAAGTCCAATGGGGTATGACTTACGGTCCATAGAAGAGTCCATGAACTCAAACCCATGAGATGAGATCTAAACCATTAATTATGAAAATTAAAAAGATTTTTTAATTTTCATAATTGAATTAAATTAAAAGCCCTTAAGATTTTGGCTTTATATTAGGAAACTTAGGGTCAAACTTTGAGGAAGTAAGTCATTGTCTCTCTCTTCTCTCTCTCCTCCCAAGAGCAAAGAGAAAATTAGTTTTCTTCTAAGCTCTCCCAAAAAGGTGCCCACACACCAGTTTGTAGTAGACCGAGGATAGCTCGAAAGATCATGTGGAGTCTCTCTAACTATCTATCGCCTTTGTGACATTCAAAGGTAAGTTTTTTCGAAAACTATTTTTGTAAAAATCCTTTTAATCAAAAGTTGTCATTGTGATTTGCATTCTACGATCAATGCGCACGCTTTCACTGCATTGGGATCTAGATCAGGTAATTTTCCTACACTTATATACACCCAAAATTGGCTCACTTCTAACCCAGTAGATTTAGAACTTCGTCATTAATTGGAGGAAGTTTCAAATGTTTAAGAAGGTATTGTTTTTACTTTTATTTTATTTTACTATTATTTTATTTTCAATCCTAAAACTAAAAGCGTTAGTCTTCCCTTTTTTTTCTCCTAATTTTACCAGATTTAGGGTAATCATTGATGGAGAAAAGGATTTGAAGACTTGTCTTTTTCAAAATTGGGGATTTAAAATGATTTTATTAGGAATCAATGTTTTGATTTTGAAGACTTGAAAGACTTGTTGTCTTAGACTCTTGGTTATTTTCGTCTTAATTATTTAATTATATTATGTATCAAAATATCATACTCATATTAGTATTCGTTTTTTTTTTGTTTTATCATATGTTTGAAACTTTGAACTTATGTAATTAAATTTTGGATTAGTCTATCATTTTCATGTGATTATTATATATATTTTTTAATTGTTTAAATATAATGGTTCAATAATTTGTTAGTTTTCTAATCTTAAATAACTTTATATAAAGAAAATAGAAATAGATAATTATACAACACTCAACTCAATCCATATTAAAATATCATTATTTATTCATTTAAAAGGTGAAATAAGAATATTCATTTAATTATGATGTAGACAAGTTAAAATTAAAAAAAAGGATCAATTAAGTTTAACATAATATATAATTGATCCTTTTTTAATCAAATCAAATGTAAAAAAATTAGTTGGAGTAGGCTCAAACTAACATTTTAAAAAAGAATTGATATCGATATTGATTCATGGTTTTAAAGAAATTGAAAAAAATTGAATATAAAATTTAAAAAATTAAAAGATATTAATTAAAAACATATATGAGCAAATTAGATATTGATTCATGGTTTTAAAGAAATTAAAAAGGAATCGAATGATTGATTAAAAACAAATGTAATACATATATATATATACTTGTCGATTTTGGACGGAAATCGACCGACCGAACTGGCTGGTCAATTGGTCGTATAACGTCCCGTTATTTGATTTTATCATTAATGAGTGTTATTTTGAGAATTTTTTTATTAAGTGTTTGAGAATTAATTGGGCTAATTAGGTTAATTTTGGAGTTAAAGAATTAATTTGAATTTACTTTTGAAAAGAGAGAATTAGGGAAAGATTATAGAAGTTATTAGAGTTTTTATTTTAAGAAGATAAAATTAAGGGACTGACAATCTTGTAAATAAGAGGAAAAAAATTAGGGTTAAGGTTTTGTATGTACCCTTATATAAAAATAAGTTTAAAACTCTAGCCATCTATTTTATTTTTCCAAAAGAAAATCCATCTTCTTCCTCTCTACCTCACACCATCACACATCTTTCTCTCTCTCACTCCTCACCGACGGCAATGACAGCGTGTGCGAAGAACAACGACAATGGCGAGTCGTCACTCTTTTCTCCAGCGACAGTGGTGGCGTGGCTTCCATTCACGGCAAAGAACACTAACCGTGGTAAGCTCTCTCTCTCTCGCAACGTAACTCACAGCGTGCTTGGTTTCCTTTTCTGGTGAGGCAGTGGCAGCTATGGCATCTCCCACGCAAAACTAGGTGACGGTGAGGCACGGCTGCAAAGAAAAAAGAAGGTGCATGAATCTTCCAACCCGAGGCTTTCTACTGTGCGTAGGGCCACTAGGAGATGAGTTTGGTACGGTAATAAGGGAAACAAATAGATCGACGGACAAGCTATGTGGAAATGGAAGGAGGAATTTTTTGGGCAGTAGCACGTGCAACGACACGTGAGCTACATGACAGCAGCGTTTGGGCAGTGTGTTTCGATGGAGATGATTCCTTGAAGCTCTAACTTATTTGTATAATTGAGTTTTTTAATGTAGTTTAGGGTATTAATTAGACCGAGCTTTAATTCGTATTAGGTTTGCTTGAGAGACCGTAAACTAGGCCACTAGGATCATATTTGGAACTTTGGAATTAATTTAAGTGGCTTTGCTCTAAGATAAGCCTTCAGACTAGGTCAGATGATTTGTTTGATGTTATGTGATATAATTTGGAATTATGTTATGCACTCACTACTATAATTTTGACATTTAATGGCGCTAAAACATTGTCACAGACGTAATTTGTGACGTTTTTTTTTCCATCCTTGTATCGACCCTCAAGAAAAGTCAATCAATGATAGTAATGGAAAATCGTCATTAAAAATTTAATTACTACCTATAAACATTGTTATGACAATATTATTACTAACACTTTTAAACCGTCAGAAATTTTATTTTCATGAAAATTGACCATTGTCGAGAAAGAAATCGATAAAATTCATTCTGCCGTCAAGAAAACTAGCATTTTGACATTTTGTAACCATCACGAAAACGTTAATTGTGACAAATTATTATTGTAAAGAATATATTAACTATGACACTTTTCTATTTCACAATTATTTGAAATTAAGATATCTAATCATCAAGAAAAATTATACAATGACAATTCATAGGGGTCATATAAAGATTTTTAATTACACGTTTTTTTTTTGTCAAAACAATTGTTTTAATGACACCCATATTTTGTAAACATGATTATTTTAAACTGCCACATAAAATATTTTAAACTGTGTTATAAACTGTCACATAAAATATTTTACTTATAGAAAAATTTGCGATGAGATATTTTTCAGATCTTATTTCTACATATTAGAAATTTTGTACACATCTGTCATATAAAAATATAATAGTTTTATATATCCTTGAGCCGAATAAGATCAAAGTATTTATATATATTAACTAAGTCTGTTCAAATTTGTACATTACATTAATTTATACGCATACTATAACTAAAATGAGGAAATAACATGTGTTTTAAACACATTAACCCAAAAAAAAAAAAACATATACATTCATTTGTGGCAGTACAGCTTCTTGGCTTTTTGAGATATGCTTCTTCATGGTAGTTTTCAGATAGTAGGCTTCTTGACTTCATCATTTTTCTCTGCTTCATTTTATTTCACAAAACCATACACTATTTTGGGCTACTTTTAAAATGAAATAAGAAGAAAAAATATGACATATTCATGAACTGTATAATGACAGACTACACTCAATTTAACACTATTGCAAACATACTCAAATATGAACAATATAATTTTAGCTTACTTCTCAACACAATCTAACTTATTCAACAATCTCACAAAGTTTTTCAACATGTTAATAAGTCAAGAAGTCTTAATTTCTTGATAAACAACAATAATTTTCATGAATTCAATCGAACACAAACACTCAAACATGTTGCCTAGAGGGTCTCACATATTGATCATCACATATTGGGGAAAGAGGAGAATGTTAAATCAAATATGATAGTTAAACGAAATTACACATATAAAACATATAAATCAAATATGAGATGTCCAACACACTTTGAGATGAAAACTTTTGATTCGAACCTTCTCCTTGCCCAAAATATTGATCCCACAAAAGCTAAGTGTTCAAACACAATCCAAAACTTTTGCTCAAAATTGTTCCTTTGAATTCAGAATTTCAATACTCACATCAGCCTACTGTTTATAAATGCTCTCAACTAAAATGAAAAGTTAAAAAAATAGTTAATATCATACCGATAGACAAAAAGTTTTACCGAGCTACAAGATTTCATTCTCCCAAGTGTGAATATGATTGATTCAGCAAGAGTTTAGCTTCCAACTACAAAATAACGT
Source organism: Telfairia occidentalis (assembly GCA_026257165.2). NCBI lineage: Eukaryota > Viridiplantae > Streptophyta > Magnoliopsida > Cucurbitales > Cucurbitaceae > Telfairia > Telfairia occidentalis. The sequence continues at coordinate 6,891 of JAOANK020544146.1, forward strand.
GTGCAACAAAAGTGCATAATACAGTTAAATGTGTCTAAGAGTAACAACCATTCATCTTATAACCATCATACGTAATCACCTTGACTATTTTGAACATTTTGACTATTATCACAAAATTTCGTGTTATGGAACCAACCATTCATCTTATAACCATCATACGTAATCACCTCTGCATAGAGGCCTTGTGCTAACCACCTTAAAGTTTCTGAAATATTATTTCCAAGGTGCAATTCGCTCATCACCTATTACAAAAATGTTATTCATAATGTAGAGGTTTCCTATCGTATGAACATACATCAAATAAATATGAAAAATGATTACCTGATCTCGTATTCAGTTATCAAATGATCGATTATGTTCATCTTGTAGCCACTTTTCATTACTTGATCTACTTGAATTTTTATCTTTCAAATATTCCATATGTTGTCTGTAATTTATACTAAACATTAAAGGAGAAGAAAATATTCACGGGTAAGATAATGAATTAATTAGACTTCTTACTTTATATATGGTTGAGATTCATCAAGGTTCTCCAATATATGTTGACTGTGACTCACATATAAACACTGATTACTGCTTATTAGTTACTGTTCTAACCTGCTATTGAAGGTTTTATTTACCTTCTATAAAAGGAGGGTAATTTAGTACCTGCTGGCATTGTAACACACTTGAAAACTTCTAAATAAAGTTTCCTCTCTAATTGCACAGTGGACGTAGGACATAGTTCCGGACCACTTTAATTTCTTGGTGTCTTCTTCTTCTCCCATTTGTTTTTCCTTTTCACGTTAATCTTCCTTTAGTCATTGTTTCTCAAAATCACATCTGCGTGTTAATCTTGTGGTTTATTTGATTTACTCACTTGGGTTTTATCAAATTGGTATCAGAGCCTTGATAAAGACAAAGGAGGAATTCTTGATAATCTTCTTGATTTCAAGAAGACTATTCTTTTAGATCATTTTTTTATTTTCTGCCTCTCTGTTGTCTGTCCTCATCAAAGATTTGACTTGTAAGCATTTTGTAGTTATGACAATAAGATTTGAACTGGAGAAATTTGATGGGAAGGGTGACTTCAGCCTTTGGAGAAAGAAAATGAAGGCCCTCCTCGTTCAGCAAAGGGTAGCAAAATCCTTGGAAGATCCCACTAAGCTTCCAAGTTCGTTAACTAAAGAAGAAAAGGCTGAGATTGTAGAGATATCCTATAGCACAGTGATTCTATATCTGTCAGATAACGTCCTTAGAAGAGTTAATGACATCGAAAATGTGGCAGAATTGTGGGACAAGCTAAAGTCTCTGTATATAACTAAGTCTCTCACCAACAAGATATATTTGAAAGAAAGGCTATTCAGTTTCAAGATGGATCCAATAAAGGATCTTGAAGACAATATCGATGAGTTTAATACTATTTGTATGGATCTTACCAACATGGGGGAGAAAGGTAACTCAAGAAAATCAAGCGGTGATTCTTTTAAACTCTTTACCAGAAAGGTATAAAGAAGTAAAGTCTGCAATAAAGTACAGCAAAGACACTCTATCCCTAGAAATTGTGCTCAGTTCTTTGCGTTTGAAAGAGCTAGAATTGAAATCAGAAAAAAGGGAATCTGAAGCAATGTTCATAAGGAATAAACAACAAAAGAACACCTACAATAGAAATTCAAGGCAACAGCAGAAGTCTTTTCAGAAAGGTAACTCGAAAGAAAGAGATCAGAAAATAACTTGCAATTATTGCAAGAAAGAAGGGCACATAAAATATGAGTGTCTAATCTTGAAGAAGAAAGGGAAGCTGCCAGTTAGAAAATATCAAAAGAATTCAGCAAATATCACTGACAATTACGAATCAGTAGAAGTTCTGATGGTTACTAGCTCCTCTAACTCAAATGAATGGATAATGGATTCAGGTTGTACCTTTCATATGACCCCAAATAGATGTTACTTATTTGATTTTGAAGAAATTGATGAAGGCAAGGTAGTGATGGGGAATAATCAACTTTGTGAGGTCAAAGGAATTGGTACTGTACGCCTAAACTTAATTTATGGAACAATTAAAATTTTGTCTCAAGTAAGATATGTTCCTGGACTAAAACGAAATTTGATCTCACTGGCCACTCTTGACAAAGGAGGATGTTCCTACAGTTCCTCAAAGGGAACACTAACAGTCTACAAAGTCGGCATTGTTAAATTGAGAGGGATATTACAAAATGGTCCATATGTACTTCTAGGAAGTACACAAACTGCTTAGACTAATGTTGCTTCTATAACAGAACAAAAAGAAGCAAAATTATGGCATCAGAGACTTGCCTATATCAGTGAAAAGGTCTCCAACACCTATACAATCAAGGACTTTTGGGAAAGAACAGACCTAAGGAGTTACCCTTTTGCGATCACTGCATAATTGGTAAGGCAGCTAGACTTGTGTTCAAACCATCAACATTCAAGTCTTCATACAAATTAGACTATGTGCACTCTGACTTATGGGGACCTTCACGAGTGCTCAAAAATGGTGGTGCAAAGTACTTTCTCACCCTAATAGATAATTACTCAAGAAAATTATGGGTTTATTTATTGAAGACAAAAGATGAGACTTTTGAAAAGTTTGTTGAATGGAAGAATTTGGTAGAAAACCAAACTAGCTGCAAAATTAAAGTTCTAAGAACAGATAATGGGCTAAAGTATTTGAATGATAAATTTCATACTCTATGTGCAACCTATGGCATTAGAAAACACCTTACAGCACCTTACATACCCCAGCAAAATGGATTAGTCGAACGTTTTAACAGAACAATTCTTGATCAAGTAAGGTGCATGCTCTCTAATGCCAAATTGCCTAAAATGTTCTGGGGAGAAGCTGTAAACACAGCCTGCTACATAATAAATAGAAACCCCTTTGCAGCTATTGATTTTTAAAACACCTCAGGAATTATGGACAGGTAAACCACCAAGTCTCAGCCATTTAAGAACGTATGAATGTGCTGCATTTGCTCATCTAAAACAAGGCAAGTTGGAACCTAGAGCCAGAAAGTGTATATTTCTGGGGTATCCTAATGGGGTAAAATGTTATAGACTTTGGTCACTAGAAAAAGGAGAGTCCAAATGCTTCATTAGTCGTGATGTGACCTTTAATGAAGAATTTATGCCCTAGAAAGAATCCACTATCTCTACTGGTACAGAAACCTTTGAAATTGAATTAATGAATCCAAAAACTCAAACATTCAGGCCTGAAACTGATGCTACAGAGACTTTTGAAACTGAAAATCCTTCTGATTTGAATCAATCCAAAGTTGACACTTCACCTACTATGTCAGAAGAGATACAAAATATGCCACAAGTCTCTGACCAGCTACAAGACTATCAGCTGGCCAGAGATAGAGAAAGAAGAGAAATAAGGCCTCCCAAAAGGTATCAAGAAACAGATATAGTGGCATATGCACTTAACTGCTTATATGAAGGAATGTCCACAAAACCGAATACGTATAATGAAACTGTGAATTCCAGTGAAGCTAAAGAATGGATTGAAGCTATGGTTCAAGAGATGAACTCTCTCCACAAGAACAGAATTTGGGAGTTAATAAAAGGGCCAGATAACTACAAGTTATTGATTGTAAATGGGTATACAAGATTAAACCAGGGCTGGAAGGCTGAGAAAAGCCTAGATATAAGGCTAGACTGGTGGCTAAGGGATTCTTTCAACAAGAAGGAGTTGATTTTAACGAAGTATTCTCTTCTGTTATTCGACACACATCCATTCGGGTTCTTCTATCAATAGCCACTCAATTTGATTTATATCTTGAACAAATGGATGTGACAACAGCTTTCTTGTATGGCATGCTTGATGAAAATATTTATATGAGACAGCCCCAAGGTTTTATTGAAGCTGGTAATGAAGATTTAGTTTGCCACTTAAAAAGGTCAATTTATGGACTAAAACAGTCACCACGACAATGGAATAAAAGATTTGACAGTTTCATCAGATCTAAAGGATTTCAGAAAAGTAAATTTGATGCCTGTGTCTACAGAAAGAACCTTACTGCAAACTCCTATATTTTGCTACTTCTTTATTGCATCAAGCAATCTTGAAGAAATCAGAAAATTGAAGAAACAACTTGCCAGTGAGTTTGAAATGAAAGATCTTGGAAATGCCAAAAAAATCTTGGGGATGGAATTATAGAGAGATAAGCCAAGAGGAAACTTGACCATATCACAAAAGGATTACATAACAAAAATCCTAAAATACTTCCACATGGATAATTCAAAATCAATAAAAACCCCTCTTGCACAACATTTCAGACTTTGTGCAGCTCAGTCACCTTCTACGAGAGAAGAAATTGACAGTATGAAGACTATACCATATGCAAATATTGTGGGCTCTCTCATGTATGCTATGATATGTTGTAGACCTGATTTAGCATACTCTATGAGTATGATAAGTAGATTTATGGGAAATCCTGGAAAAATCTATTGGGAAGCCTCCAAATGGGTCCTAAGGTATGTAAAGGGGACAACTAACACAGGCCTCCTTTATCATAAAGCTTTAAACTTAGCTTAGTGTTTAATTGGTTTTGTGGACTCGGATTATGCAGCTGACTTAGACAGAAGAAGATCCTTAACAGGATATGTTTTTAGTCTATTTGGAAAAGTTGTAAGCTGAAAATCTACTTTACAATATGTAGTAGCACTATCCTCAACCGAAGCTGAATACATAGCATTGTCAGAAGCAGTAAAAGAAGAAATTTGGCTAAAAGATCTAGTCTTAGATATGACTTCTATGCCAGTTGAATCAGTTATCTTTTGTGATAGTCAAAGTGCTTTGTCTATCTCAAGGAATCCTTCTTTTCATGATAGAACAAAACATATTGATGTACGTTACCACTTTGTAAGAGACTTAGTTAAAGATGGAAAGTTAAGTGTTGAAAAGATCAATTCAGAACATAATCCCGCAGATCTACTTACAAAGTCTCTCTGTTCTGATAGGTTCACATATCTATGTGACCTATTAAGATTGGGTATTGGCTAATCAGCTCTTATTATGAAGTGCAAGAATCAGAGATTTAAAGTTTTTGAAGTTGTCTCTCTTTAAGCAGTGAATATGTTGCTCACGGGGGTAAACTTGTTGACTGTGACTCACATATAAACACTGGTTACTACTTATTATTTAATGTTCTAATCTGCTATTGAAGGTTTTATTTACCTTCTATAAAAGGAGGGTAATTTAGTACCTATTGGCATTGTAACACACTTGAAAACTTCTAAATAAAGTTTCCTCTCTGATTGCACAGTGGACGTAGGACATAGTTCCGAACCACTTTAATTTCTTGGTGTCTTCTTCTTCTCCCATTTGTTTTTTCTTTTCATGTTAATCTTCTTTTAGTAATTATTTCTCAAAATCACATCTGCGTGTTAATCTTGTGGTTTATTTGATTTACTCACTTGGGTTTTATCCTTATATAAAGATGAGCTTGTTTCAACTGTTGTACATTAGGCTTTATATAAGATCC
>JAOANK020544546.1:0-12377 GCA_026257165.2 Telfairia occidentalis
AATCATGTCTGTGACTAAGCAAATGGCAAGGCCCATGTTGACAGACTTGTCGAGATTAAGGAACAGCTACTGTTTCTGAGGGAAGTTCCTGATAACCTTCGGTACTTGGAATCTCGGCTGGAGGAGATTTCTGCCAAGACCAATGGAATCGATGGTGTGAATGCCCGCATAGATGGGCTACCCATACAAGAATTGATGCTGAGTGTTGAGACCCTTGAAGATAAAGCTAAACAGAATCATAGCTTTGAACGTGGCGATAGCTCTTTGAGTTCTGTTGGACATATGGAAGAGCGTGTCAGAGAACTCGACAGCTCTCAGAAGGTAACAATTTAGACGGTTACCGATCTTAGCGAGGGCGTCAAGGCTGTCATCGCCGAACTGACGGCCCAAGTAAATCTCACCATGAGAGCAGTGGGAAACCAAACCCCAGCTCGGGGCGTTGTTCAATTTAATAAGGTGAAGGTCCCGGAGCCCAAACCCTTCTGTGGGGTTCGAGATGCCAAGGCTCTCGAGAATTTCATCTTCGACTTGGAACAATATTTTTGGGCGACGAATATGACGACAAACGAAGCAAAGATCACCCTAGCCACTATGATCTTGCTGACGATGCGAAGTTGTGGTGGAGATCAAGATACATAGATATTGAAGAAGGTCGGTGCTCCATTGATACGTGGGAAAAGTTGAAACAGGAATTACGATCCCAGTTCTTTCCAGAGAATGTCGAGATCATAGCTCAACGGAAGCTGCGAGAGCTGAAACACACTGGGAGCATTCAGTAGTACGTAAAACAATTTTTTGGGCTGATGATAGATATCCGTGATATGTCAAAGAAGGACAAGGTCTTTTATTTCGTGGAAGGTCTGAAGTCATGGGCGAAGTCGAAACTATATGAACAAAGAGTGCAAGATCTAACCAATGCCTATGCGGTGGCCGAACGTCTGTACGATCTTGGCGACGAATAGTCCCAAGATCAAGGGAGTGGCCGAGCCCCATATAGCGAAGGGAGCAAGTCAACACGTCCAAGCCCTCCAAAAAGCTAGAGGGGAGATCAGAATGGAGGTGCAGATCATAGACCATTTCAACCTAGATGGGAAAACCATTGATGAGGGCTAAATTAGCAGACCAACTACAAAAATAATAATCATGGGATGCCTCATTGCTTCATATGTAAGGGAGCACACAGGGTCTCTGAATGCCCAGAACGAGCAGCCCTCAGGGCCTTCCAAGCGACATTGATAAGCAATCAGGAAAGCAAACCTGAAGTTGTCGAGACGAGAACCCCCTTAGGTGAGGTCGATGAGATCCTCGCGTCGATGCACTCAAATTCTTATCAACCCTTCAAAGAAAAGTCGAAGGAGCAAAAGAATCGCTCGAGCGAGGGCTAATATATGTTGAAGCTTGGATCAACAATAGGATCACAAGCAGCACGATGGTTGATTCAGAGCCACCCACAACTTCATGATGGAGTCAGAAGCCCGTCGATTGAATCTTCATTGGGACAAAAACCCAGGAAAGATGAAAGTTGTTAATTCTGCTGCATTACCGATTATGGGAGTTGCTAGAAGAGTCCAGGTGAAACTGGGAACCTGGTCCAAAACCGTAGACTTTGTGATAGTAAGGATGGATGATTTTGGTGTGGTGTTAGAAATGGAGTTCTTGATCCAACATAAAGGTATCCCTATGCCGCTCGCCAAATGCTTGGTTGTCACAGATTCCAACCCAACAATCATTCAGGCTAGTTTGCAGCAGCCGAGTGGAGTGAAAATGATATCAGCACTTCAACTGAGGAGGGGTCTTGCCCACGGAGAACCAACAGTTAGGACGATTCGAATGGTCAAAGATGATGACCCTAGGGAAGTGAACCCCAAAGACATCCAGCAGGTGTTGGATGACTATAGCGATGTGACGCCTGATTGTCCTCCTAAGTCTCTACCACCGAGATGAGGGATAGATGGAGAGAAAGAATTATTACTAGGGGAAAGATCGCTTTTGAAGAATGCCCCTCATATGGCTCCCCCAAAGTTAGTTGAACATAGGAATCAGATTGACAAACTGTCGAATGTTGGGTTCATTCGCCCCACTAAAGCACCATATGAAGCTCCTGCGCTCTTTCAAAAGAAGAAGAAGTGGAAACAATTAGTTGAAGTGGCCCAAGCTTACCTGGAGAAAGCATGAATTAGGTGAAGAAGTGGGCAGGCAAGAAGCGAAAACCTCGCAAATTTCAAGCTAGTGACAAGGTCGTTGTCAAACTACGACCCGAACAAATCTATTTTCCAAGAAGTAGAGACCACCGATTGGTGCAAAAATATGAGGGACCTATAGATGTTGTGCAGAAGATTGGAAAGGCTTCTTACCAAGTCCAATTGCTCGCATGGATGAAGATTCATCCCGTGGTCCACGTTAGCAACTTGAAGCCTTATCACCAAGATACTATATCTCCTCCGCGAAGCGATGGGACTCAATCAGTAGTCAGCTTGAAGAATAGAGGGGACAAGAAGTTGAAGAAATCTTGGCCGATCGGACCTGTCGAGTTAGCCAACCAAGAAGAGACGTACGGGAATTTCCCGTCAAGTGGAATGACCTCCCAAACGAAGAAGTGAGTTGGGAGTACTCAGAAGACATGTCGTCAGCTCTGGATAAGAGCGAAATGTTCGAGCGACGTCGATTGAAAGGGACGTCAACCATTTAAGTGGGGGAGAATGTCATGGTCATGCTTGTCCAAGGTTTGTTGCCAATGGAAGCATGCTCATGACAACTCTGTTCCTCACGTTTCCCTGACATGTGTTGTTGTACAGGTTCTTTTTCTTTTCCTTGTACTTTGTGTGGCGAGTGATTCCTCGCCACCTTGCATGTTCTTTACTTTTATTATATTTTGGGTGTCGAGTGAATCCTTTCCACTTTGCATGTTCTAGCATTTCACTCTTAATTTGCTCAATAATGTACTATAGGGGGGTACGACCAGTTGTCAAACCTTCCTACTAGTGTTGCATGCTATAAAGCCGTGGCTTCCTTTATATTGCTTTATACATGCGACAAGCTTTCTAAAACGGTTTCCAAATGCTTTCTAGAACATTTTCTCTAACCACGTTTTCTAAAACCGTTTTCCCGAGAACGGGGGTGGAGGTTGTGAGATAGTCCCGTTGTGCCATCGGCAGTCCTGTTTTGTTGGCTGACTTGCTTAAGGGTGAAAGCCAGTGTCACACAATCGCTTTGTGAGCCACTTTGGAGTGCGATTGTGTCACTATGCTTGCCGCCTAAGATTTTCCTTCATTGTTTTTTAACTATTTTTGTAATTTTGATCAATAGATTCTATTTGAGAAATTTTGGATCAAATCTTACAGAAAAATCCTTTATTTCCTTTATTAATATTATTTCGCAAATGTTTTTTCAATAGTTTTCCTTAATGGTTTCCTTTAAGAAATTTAAGAATAGATTTGATCCTTAGGAGATTTTATTAGATATTATTTTCTAGAAAATTTTATTTGGTTGAGCTATAGTAAAGTCGTTCCTTCATGTTGAATAGTCTTTTCTTGATAGGTTTGGTTATAAATGTACCCGTCAATCGCGCCGCACTACACCTATTATTTGACCAAACTATCGAACGCATAAACACACAAGCCCACAAATATTTCATAATTTTGAAAATGTCAATACAAGAAATCAGAGGTTACTTTGGCGACATGATTCATCAAATCTTCACCAACAAAGAAAATATAATAATTATGCACAAACCAAACACACTTATGTTTTATTATTATTAATTTTACATTTATGAAAGTAAGATTACCGAAATTAGTTTCAAAATTATGTGTCAAATTGAATAATGGAAAAAATCCTCTAAATCATCTGTAAATCCAAAAAGAAAAATTCCCCAAGTAATTTAATTTTTTTTTTTTGGTTCAACAATATCTGGAGTAGGGAGATTCGAACTTATAACTTCTTGGTTAGGAAAATATGCCTTTAACCAGTTGAACTATGCTCGATTTGGGCCCTAAAGTAATTTAATTAATCTTTCACCCATTTAACACTATTCGCCATAGACCATATAGCACTAAATTAGCACCCATAAATAATTCATCTCATTATTGTAATTGTGTGTTATTTAGCCAAATTGTGACCTTCTTCTAGGTGGATTACAATTTGTATAAACAAAAATACTTAACTCTTATAAATTTTAAAATTTCAATTTTTAAATTAGAGACTACTTTAGCATGTAGTATATTTTTCCGTCAAAGGACTTATAAAATAATAACAGGCAAATTGTACCAAAATTATTTCTTAATTATTGTTAATTGTTTCCCTATATGAAAATAAAATTCTAAAGCTATTTTCCATAATGAACAGAAAATAATATAGAATTGAAGGGAAAAAAAAATTGTCCTCCAATATTTTTATGCAAAATAAAATAAATCAATGGATTGCCCAAACAATATATACAACAGTATAGAAATACTGTAACATTGTAGGTGATAAAGTGACTCACGCATGTCTCCAATGTCTCAATGAAGAGAGAATGATCGACCAGATCAATCACACAACTATAGTCTTGATCCCAAAATTCAAAAAGGCAACTACGGTGAATGACTTTCGACCCATTAGTCTTTGCAATGTTGTTTATAAAATAATCTCTAAAGTACTTGCAAATAGGATTAAGATTATTCTCGATTCTATTATTTCTATCAATTAGAGTGCTTTCATTCCTGGTCGTTAGATTACTGACAATGTGATTGTGGGCTTTGAATCTATGCATCATATTAATTTATCCTCTGCTAAACAAGATTTTGTGTCTCTTAAGCTTGATATGAGTAAAGCATATGATAGGGTCGAATGGTCTTTTCTACAGTGCATGATGGGTAAGATGGGTTTTAGTCATAATTGGGTCAATAGAATTGGTATGTGTATCGAATCTGTTTCTTTCTCTCTTAGCCTGAATGGGGAGAACACGGTTCCTTTTGTACCCAAAAAAGGACTTAGACAGGGGGACCCTCTATCCCCGTATCTTTTCCTTCTTTGTGCAGAAGGATTATCGAACCTCCTTAAAAAGGCTGTATTGAATAAGACTATATCTAGTTTTAAAATTGCACAAACAACCCCTACTGTTTCTCATTTATTCTTTGCAGATGATGTCTTCTATTTTTTAAGGCAAAAAACAAGGAGTTCAGGGAAATACAAAGAATTTTGAACATCTATGGTATGGCGTCGGCACAGTTTGGCTAGTATTCTTCAAGTTCGTGTAGTAGCAAACCATGGAAAATATCTAGGGGTACCCTCAGCTCTTTCGAGAAATAAGAGGGAATCCCTAAATTACCTAAAGGAAAGAGTTACTAAAATTTTGCAGTGGTGGAAAGAGAAACTTTTTCTAGAACAGGGAAAGAAGTCCTTATTAAGGCTGTTGCTCAAGCGGCACCAGCTTACACTCTAAGCTATTTTAGACTCCCAACTACTAGTTGCCAGGATCTTAATCGGATAATAGAAAATTTTTGGTGGGGAAGCTCTGATCAAGGAAAAAAAATTCATTGGTTGAGTTGGAAAAAGATGACAAAACCAAAAGATCGAGGTGGACTTGGTTTCCGTGACATCAGTAAGATTAACCAGGCATTGCTAGCTAAACATTCTTGGCAGATCTTGAAAAGACTAAACTCCCTTCTGGCTCAGACTTTAAAAGTGAAGTACTTTCCTTTGCATTCTTTTCTTCAGGCTAAGATTGGTAACAGACCTTCCTATGTATGGAAGAGCATCCTTTGGGGTCGAGAGTTAGCTATAAAGGGTGGTCGTTGGAGAGTGGGAAATGGCAAAGTTATCCACATTTATGATGACCATTAGCTTCCTACGGAAAGAACTTTCAAGACTTTATCCCTCCCTAGGCCCCTTAACTCTCCCATGGTTGCTGGGCTGATTAACTGCAAGGGGACATGGAATGTTGATACTATTCGTGACATTTTTTCTGAGGATGATGCAAATGTAATTCTAAGCATCCCGCTTAGTGATGGCTCCCCTGAGGATTCCTTTATTTGGCACTATGATCGACGTGGGGTATACTCGGTTAAAAGTGGCTACAAAGTAGCTATGGATAATGAACATATGGAGGGGCCCTCAATTGGAAGGGATGGTCTATACTGGCCAAAGTGTTTATGGAAGTTGACTATTCCAGAGAAGATCAAAATTTTTGATTGGCGTGCTTGTCTGCATATTTTGCCCACCAAATGCAACTTTTACTAACGAAGAGTTGGAGCTGATGCCACATCTCCACTTTGTAAAAGGAAAGTAGAAACTAAACTTCATGCTTTGTGGTTATGCAAGAAAATTAGATGCCACTGGTCTCACTTGAGCCCCACAGCCCAACTATTAACTGATTCTTATGACAATTTTCTTTCTCTATTTTGTAGGGCAACAGAAGTGCTTCAGAAGGATGACTTGCAAGTCTTCATCATTGCCTTATGGAGCATGTGGCATAGGCGGAACAAACTAGTTTTCAACCAACAACAACCTGTTGACGACCGTATCTCATTGGCGTTGAACTTTATTGAAAACTAGAGAACTAGACAACGATGCCTAACACAAACGACACCAGATCAACAAGACGAACCCCAGACTGGATCTGAGGAGGATAGATGGAGACCTCCGGCTAACCAGGCCTACAAGCTTAATTCTGATGCAGCCATCGTTAACGAACATGTAGGTTTGATCTTCATAATCAGGAATTCACTTGGCCAAGTGTTTCTCTCAGCAGAACAATTCAAATACATCTCTAGACCTGTGGAGCTTGCTGAAGCTATTGCTCTTCATGAGGGTAGAAAGATTGCCATAGAGGCAGGTATTCGGCCGATTTGGGCAGAGACTGATTCAACGGTGGTATGACAACTTTTACAAGGTGAAACTCGATACGATACAAAAATACAATTATTTATTGATGAGATCCAACGAAGATGTCGTAGCAGAGACGTGCTTGGTGTATCTTTAATCCACCGCACACAAAATAAAATTGCCAATGCTTTGGCCATTCATGACCGACAGAATATTTTTACAGGAATACGGATGGAAGACTGTCCAAATTGGGCGAAAAGGGAGCTCCACGAGGACCTCTCTAGTATTGGTTAATTTTTTTTTGTTTTTTTCTTGATCTATACAAAAAAAACAGTATATATGTTTTTTAATAATAATAATAATTATTATTATTATTATTTTTATTATTATTCATTATTATTATTATTATATACAAGTTGGAGTGGGCTTAATTTCAGCTTGAAGCACCCAACAAAAATAAGAACTATTCCAAACATAGATCAACTTGTAATGTCCACTAATTTCAAGTTAGTTTCCTTGTCTTTCAGTGTCTGGGATTAAATTTGTGTTTGGTGGAACGTTGGCTTTTGAGTGAGGAAATAGTGTAAAGGTTAAAAAAAAGGTTATTAAAATTTTTTATTTCTTTTTCCAAATTCTGCAACTTGGATTCTAGTTAAATCTTATTTCTTTTTCCAAATTGGTTGTTTTAATAACTTACTTGGAATCTTGATTAGACCTAGATTCTTTATTTTCTAAATGAGTTTTAAAGATTTGGAAGAAGAGAAATAAAATGAATTTTGAAACTCCAAGGCTTCCTTATTTATTGAGGTACAGCTCTCCCAGTTGGAAAATTAGAGAAAAGGGAGAAAAGAAAGGAGAAGGAACCCTGAAGTTTTTCTTCCCCTTTCTCGTGACCTAGCCGCCACCCTTAACCATCTCCCCTTCATTTTTTTTTTTCCATCTGTGACCATCCAGCATGACCCGACGCCAACAAATCTTAGTGAGTTTGTTTTCCTCTTCCTACTTCTCTCATCTCTTTCACCGCTAGTTATTATTCTCGTTCATGGAACGAAGGAGGCCTCCCTCCACGGAGGTGCGATTGCAAACAGTAGCTCACGACACCGGTGTTACGGTTGCGGACGGTGGCTCATCATAGCGACAGTACAAAGATAATGAATCCATACTAATTTCATTTCAACATTGCTTCTTATACATTTTTTACTCAAAATCAATGAGACCCACGCCCCATAAAGACCCGACTGGAAGTGACAACCCCATTCCCGGCGCAACTCAACAAGAATTTTGCATTTACTGTTGGTAGAAACTCTGCACGCTAGTCTTTTAAGGTCGACTAAGTTAGTTCAGATTGAGGCTGTCTTAGTTAGTTGATTGTAGCCCACTATATTACTGGTCAAATTATAAAATAAAGCGGCGTAGGAGATCGAGTAATGTCTTATGGGAATCGAGTTATTAATCATATTTAATACCACGATAGTAGTCGTCAATTTTATCTAGGGACATGAAGCACATGCAATGAATCTAATCTAGCAAGCAAATAAAATGGAAAACAATAATGGGCACATTATTAAGGGGAAATCAAAAAACAACATAGTTTTATGGTGTTGGAATTGTAAACGGCGCAATTAACCAATTAATTCAACTCGAAAAATGCATTTAATTACCAATTTCCTAAGTTTAAAGTTTATAAACTCGGGTTTCCCCCTCTCGAGCTGCATCGACCCTCACTAAAAACTCCCTAAACGATGTCTGCAATCAGAAATTAAAAGTGACATAAAAGTAACCTATTACGAATCTCACATGTGCCCCTATCACTTTCGCATATAGAGAGAAATGTGTCTAAATTTCAATGTCTAAATTTACCACACTATTTTGGACAAGACAGTAAAAACAACATGCTATACATTTATTGGCCCAATAAATGCAAGGATTCACTGCTGGAATTTAGAAGAAAAACGGTAAATAATGTATTAACGAATCAAATCAACAATCAATCGTCCATAGACAAACCAACATCCTAAAACTAATGGGTTTAGCTATAATACATCATTAAAAACAGTCCCAACAAACCAATACAACTATTTATATTAATAAAAGGGAAGAGAGGGAACTCCCGACTCGATTCTTCCCCATCTCCTACTCCAAACCGACTCCCGTGTTTGCGGCTTTTACCCTTGAACACTTGAAAAGCTCTCCAATCAGCCCCAGCATGAATGCTCAGTGTAAACTAACTTTGCTCCTCCAAAATTTCACTGAAAATGACCCAAAAATCGAACTCTCCAAAAATAATTTCGAAAAACTGCTTAAATAGGTCAAGGCAGTAGCGTCTCGATGCTGCCCTCATCAAACACAAGAATGTGTGACACGACCAAAGCTTAGGGCGAACATCAACTATAGCGTGGAGACAGCAAGAAGTAGTGTCTCGATGCTACTTTGTGCTCCAAGAACGAGGCACCCGCGTAACATACATCTTGCGGTGTCGAGACGGCAAGGCTGGGATCTTGATGCCATGCCTTCCTTCCTGTGTGAAATCTAAATTCTTCTCCAATTTAGGGCATCTAAACGCCCTAACCCAACGTCGAGACGCTGTGCTTTTGGGTTTTGGCTCTTTTTGACTTTTCTCCTTCATTTCTTAGCTGAATTTGCCCTTCTTAGGCTCGTTTTTCAACCCGAACAACATCAAATTTGTATTTTCACCTCTAAATGTCCAGTTTCTACAAAATCAACAAATAAAACCTCAAAACATATAATGAAGCCCACAAAACTACTAAATTTAAGGCCTTAAAATAACACTTTTGGAGTGTTAACATTAGTCCCATTAAATTTTGAAAATTCTTGTTATGTTAGGAACTAGGTGAACTTATTTTGAACGCAATCTGATATTGGGTAAGTAATTTATACTTGTGTGGATTGGTTGCTGCATTCTTTCTGTGATTGTTTGTGTTTGCTATAAATTTCTAATTCTTTTTAATATTGAATAGCATGCTAAGAATGGTTACGTTGTTTAATTGAGTTAAAAAAAGACATTGTTAGCATGCTGAAAATTTTGTGGAGAATTTGTGATTGTTCAATAGGATGTTGTGGTGGCTGAAATTTAATATATTGGAGCATTTTGTTGTGTTTACTACTACGAAAACATGCTGGAATTGTTTGTAAATTGGCAATTGTTGTGGCTGTAGTTTTATATTCAATAGTTTTCTATGTGTTTTTATGTATGAAAATGTGCTGGAAAATTTTGTGGTTGTTTATTAAGTTGTTTGAGGTGGTTGTGACTTAGCTTAAAATTACATTATTAGCATGCTAAAGATTCTGAGTGTTCAATATGTTATTCTTGGTGGCTGTAATTTAATATTCGGGCTTTTGCTTAGTTTATAAATATGAAAGCATGAACGAAAAGTTGTGTGTAGTTGAGGACTGAGCTAGGATTGACTTAAAAGCATGATGAACATTACAAGGTATGAGAGAATTTACGTATTTAATGTAGGAGGTTATAGAAATATTTGTTGAAACAGTATAACATGCTTTATAAATGATTGTAGGTTCACATTTGGGTTGGATTTTCCTTGTTTTCATGTTTAAAATCTTGTTGGCATTCAAGTTTGGTTGTTAGAATGTTATGTTGAGTTGGTAAGATGAATATGGAATTCTATTTAGTCGGTTGACATGCTGAAAATATTTGTGAATAGCATAATGATCGAGTTCTTTTTTTTATTTTTTTGAGTTCAACAACATGCGGGAGTGGACGGATTCGAACTCATGACCTTTTGATTAGGAATATATGCCTAAAGCAGTTGAGTTATGCTCAGGTTGGTGCATAATTTATTGTTAGTACTCATTGTTAGCAAGTTAGAATTTTTATGGGTATTGAAAATTTGGTTGTGAAAGCTTAAACTAAATTTGTGGGACTTTCCTTTATTTTGAATAAATGGTTACAATGCTGAAATTTATCATGTGAATGTGGTTTGATGCATTACTTGCAAAATATGCTAAAAGATATGGTTACCTTGTTAGGTTGAAAAAAATGGACTTGATATGTTGAAATGGTAGTGTGTTTATTAAGATTAAACAGTTTGTTATCTTGTTGAAAATATTTTATGGTTTATAAGGGTCCTTGTTATGGTGGTGAAAATTTAGTTAATCATTTGTGAAACTAACACTTGAGTAATGTGTTCATAGTTGAGTTGTACAATGTGAAGGTGCTGAAAATTTGTGGACTTGATGATACCAAATGGTTTTGGTTGAGTTTATTTTGTTAGATGATATAGTTGTTTGGATTTATGCCATAAGCTCATGATGTCATGTAAACTATAGTGATGTCAATAAAGTAAACTTAAATATTATTTATGCATCTTGTCATAATTAACGACATTTAATGTCTACTCACTTCTTAGCCATCAGAGGTGTTCTTAAGCTTAGTATGTATCAGACATACGAGAGGATCAAGTTTAAGAGCAGTGGCTTAAATGGTCTACAATATATCGATATGGTTTAAGACCTTATTCTAGTATACTGTTTATATGGTTCACTTTACAAATGTTACAAATTGTCTTGTCCGGATCATTCATGTGTTGATATGTGTGTGGAGGTATCGTATTTCATTGGATTGCATAAGACTGGACCACGATATGCTTGCATCTTTCTAGTAAGATCATAAGCTGTTTAATCTTAATCATGAGTGTGTTATAGACTTTTGTCTATGCGGGTGTGCTCTTTGATTCACATGGTGAGGGTGACTTGTACGTTCCCCCAATAATCCAAGTGTTTTGGCAACGCATTTAATTAGGAAGCTAGAAATATTCCCAAACTAAATGGAATTCACAGCCACTCAATTGTTGAAAGTGCAAAGTGTATACTATTCCATATTAAGTGTGTATGTAAGTGATTCTCTAAATGTTTTGGTTTGATATTAGGATAACAAGGCACAGTTCATCTTGATACCCCAAGAAAGATTATCTCATAGTGAGATTCAAGGAAGCATTAGAGAATTTGTGGTACATAAGGAGTAAGAGGTGCGGTTAGGGGCACAACGATAATTTCGTTCAGCTGGAACCACGAGCCACTTTGTGAAGGATCAATTGAGCTAATATGGTTATATTCGTAGACATAACTCATCTACAATGCATGAGAGTGCAACCCTTGGTTTATAGTGGAGTAACCATGGGTTAATGGTGAGATTTGTTGGTTAATGAGTTAGACCAACTAATCTTGACCATTAGAGCTCAATGTTGTATGTCCATGAGGTCTCCTTCTAGCTCCTTACCACTACAACAAACATTTGGTTAAGGAGATTATTAGGTTTTTATTTGAATAAAATAAGATATAAACTAAGAAAAAATTTATCTTTTAGGAAAAGATTATGAAAATTATTGTGTTTTTATTTCGATAAAATAAGATAAAATAAGAGAGATTTTATCGTTTAGAAAAAAAGAAAATAGTTAAAGATAATGACCTTTTTGAATTTATATCAAATTGGAATAGGATTAGGATTTATGGAAAACCTTATAAATATGCATGTTATGAAACCATAACCACCAAACCTTTTTCTTTTCATTAGAAATTTTCCTCTCATCTTTTCC
>JAOANK020545037.1:0-12373 GCA_026257165.2 Telfairia occidentalis
GAAATTTAAAATAATTTTTTTTAATTTAAATTAATGATTTTTTGATTTTTTTTTTTTAATTTTGGAAATTAAAATTGGAAAATCAAAATGAATAAAAAAAGGGATAAAAATGGAGAAAATGGAAATGGATGAATATCCATTTCCTCATTTTTCACCTCACTTTGCTACCACCATAGCCTTGCTACCTCACCATGATTGAGTGTTAATCTTAGGTGAAGTAGTTGTGCATGATTTGCTCTATTAAATGGAGCCAATTTCGTGCACAAAGGAGGTTAATGAATTGGTCATTTTTTCTCCCAAACCTTGGTGTTCATGTGTTGAACATTAACCAAGTTCCTCCTCTTCTCCTCCCTAATTCACCAATCAAAGGATCCCCCCATCCCGTTCTTTGGTTGGAGAATAGCTGAGAAGACACTAGTGGTGGTCCAGGACTTGTTCGTGATCAATTTCGCTGGAGATAGAGGGAGAAATTGAACTTCAATGGTGAGTTTACTCATTCTCTGTTTTCCCTTCATTATAGCATGATTTTATCCTTTAATTTGAGCTAATTAGAGTGCATATGATCCTATTCCGCTGCATATGTATGTTGATACATCCTTCAGATATAAGATTAAAATTTACCATAACCATGCTATGTTCCCTTTTGTCCCTCAGGCATTGATGGTAGTGGCAGAGAGCACGCTTCTGACACGTGTAGAGTTGGAACACCATGTATAGAAGGAGACGTGCCTACGCGTTCAAGTGACCACGGGGAGGCAAGGGCGATGATGGGGAGGGAGCTAGTGGAACTCCAAGAGCAGATGGTGCATCCCTAGATTTAGGTCGTACTTCTTCATATCTTGAGGAGGGCTCAGATCGATTCTTGAATTGACGTTCTATGTATGGAGTTCTTGATGGACTCTCCTTGTAGGACGTGCCTATAGGACCTCATCTTTTGTTGTACTCGTACTTTCACTAACAGAACAATATCATTTTTTTTTGTAGTAGACGACAACCTATTAAGAGGAATGCCTTTCTTATCTTTTGTAGTTCAACGAAACTTTTCTTTTGTTATTTATTTATTTATTCTTATTTTTTTGCTGTGATGGTTGGAAGCCCCTATTTGCCTCCTAAAAAATTAATATAAAAAGATCGATTTAGTAACTTCTTTAATTAAACAAAACATAAACTAAACAGAAATACACAGTCGAACTAAACTTTTAGCTAATCATCTGCTAGGATGGCTTGCGATCAGTTTCGCTGTAGTTTGTGTAGTCGGCATGGCCCCACTTTGGTTTGAGTAAGTGGGTTCAAGTGCTTGGTTGGCACCGAAGTCTTTTGCAAAGCTTGTTCATAGGAATTGTGGAACTAATCCTTTTATTTGATTTTTTTAAAACTTTTTTTGGGAGCTATAAACTCATACAACCTAATCACTGGAAGTACAACTTAAGCTACTCAGTATTTTAATGATGCTTGAGAGTTTGTCATGTGTTGTCTTCCACTTTGTATGTACTAGATCGCACAATCTTTGTGACTTTGTAGGGTACCTTCTTGGTTGGCCCTAACAAGCCGTCACAGGGGTCTTTGGTGTTAAACATAACTCGCCTAAGGATGAGAAAGCCACATGTTTTGACTTTAGAGGTGTAATACCGACCATCTTGTTTTGGTATTCAACAACTAAAAATCGAGCTGTCTTGCGATATTTCTCTAGGAGGTTTAGGCTCAGTCACAATTCGACATCATTCAATTGGGGATCAAAGTGTTCGACTCTGGTAGAGCTAGGCCAATCTCTACGGGGACCACCACCTCAGTTTCAAAAGTTTGGGAAAAAAGGATTACTCTCATGGATGTCCGTGTTGTAGTGCGATGGTTCCAAAACACTTGTGGCAGCTCTTTGACCCAAAGTCTTTCAAATCGTTTAAGCTTTGCTTTCAAAGTCTTCCTGATGATCTTGTTGATGGGCTCTACTTGGCCATTTGTTTAAGGGTGAGCTGGTGAAACGAGAAGATGATAGATGCGGAGCTCATTGCCAAATCCTTTTAATTTAGGATTGTCAAATTGCTTGCTATTGTCAAATATGTTTTTGTGTGGTATTTCAAACCAACAAATGATACTTTGCGAGACAAAATTTGCTACCTTTTATTCGCTGATGGTCTCTAGGGACTCTGCTTCACCCCATTTGGTGAAATAATCCACGACATCAACTGTAAACTCGATTTATCCCTTTTCTATTGATAGTAATACGATGAGGTTTATCCTTCAGTAGGCAAACGACCAAGGTCCTGCTATGCAACTGAGCTCTTTGGGGGGCTGCCTAAGAACCCTAGATGTTATGTGGCATCACTTGCACCTTTGGGTGAAATTTTTAGCATATTTCGTGAATGTGGGCTAGTAATAACCCTATCCTTAGTGGCCAAGAATCATCCGCTTGTGTGGTTACCACAAGTACTTTCGTGATTTTCCCAAACTATGTATAGGGCCTCGTCGAGCCCACACATTTGAGGAGTAGGATGGAGAAACCTTGTTTGTTCAGGATTCCATTCATGAGAAGAGTATAACACTCGAAATGTGCTATTTAGGACTAATATTTGATTGGTTTTATGCTTAAAATATGAGCATTGATGTTGATTATTATTCATATTGTAGAAATCAAGCTTTTGGAGAGAAATTTATTATTTTGAAGTGATGCGAATGAAAATGGAGCCTAAGTGGTGAATTTTGAGCCTAAGGCAAGAAATAAGAGAAGAAAAAGTGCAAAAACCTGAGAGGGTAGTGTCACCATTAAAATGCTTTGAAAATGAATTCACATTTCTCTCGACACTGCTTGACGCCACGAAGTGCTATGTTCAACATTGCATAGCGTCAAGACATTAAAAATAGGGTCTTGATGCTCTGAAAATGACGAAAATAATGTTTGGAGGTGCACACGTCTTTTTAGAAGGATGTCTTTTCATAGGCTAGCGTCGAGACGCTGTCGAGGGTTTCAATATAAAAATATTTTTTGCACGAATTCCCAAGCCTTTTTTGGGTGGGAATTTTGAGGAATAGTGCATTTACTTGTGGGATTTAAAGCTGAGAGCATTAAGGAGGATTTTCTAGAGTTTGAAGTTGAAAGCCAAAAGCTCGAGGTGCGATTCTACAACAGAGATAGAGTTGGATCACCTGGATAGTCATTTCTCGCTCTCTCTTTCTCTTTAATTTATGATTATTCATTTTTAAATCTATAATTTACTGTTCTAAGACTATGTGTAGCTAAACTTCCCACGTTCTAGGGTGTTGATGTAGTTATGAAATATTGATTTATTGGTTGTACTCTTTAGGAGTTGATTTATTATTAATTTCATTTTAGTATTTGTGTGCTCAATGCTTTTAATTGCTTGGCCACTGATTAATTGATGTGTGTTTAATTCCTTGCTCGAGAGAGAGAACTTTGAACTAGACATAAAATACTAGTGTTTATTTATGCATGAGAGTTATAAGTGAGCAATAGATGTTGTTAACGAAGGAGTTTAATGCCATGTTTAGTAATTAATTGCAAAGAGATTTGGATTAATGGCTTAATGTGAGAAAGGGTTGAGCTCAAGAGAAGATATCCCGATTTTATGCTTCTAAACCTATGAAATTGATGATAAATTAGTCTTAACGATTAATTAATTAAATTAATTAGTCCATGAAAAAAGTTATCACCCTAGAAGTACCTTGTGATTGAATTTCTCCCCCTATGTTTCATTAAATTGCTTTAATTTTAGTTTTAAATTGCTTGCATTATTTTTTCCATAAATAAAATTAGACTAATTAACTTGGTACTTAAAAGAATTAGTAAACCGATCTCTAGAGGACGATACTCGTCTCAAACCATTTCTATATTATAACTTACCTGTGCGCTTGCGGTAGCATACTGAAAGTGATTTTGCATCATGTTTTTGGCACCATTACTGGGATCGACATTTTTAATTCTTTTAATATTGAGAAAATTTTGTTTGATCTTAATTTAGGGTGTATTATATTTATTTTCTATTTTTGTTTGTGTTCTTTTGGTGTATGCGACATAATAGAGAGACTAATCTTGCTCTTTTTAATCCTAAGATTGACAAACCTTATAAAAATTTTGAGAAGGAACAAGACTCAACCCATTGATATGGTAAAGCAACTAGGGGAGCCAAGGGCAATTAGAGATTATTTTTAGCCCATTGTTTTGAAGCTTAGCCTAGGATTGCACATGCACCAATCAACATGAACAACTTTGAGTTGAAACTAGGACTCATTTATATGGCTATAGAGAGTGCTTTTAGATAACATCCCATTGAGAACCCTCATAAGCACATTTGTTCATTTTTAGAGATATGCAACATGATAAAATTTAATGGTGTACCCTTTGATGCTATTCGCGTATGATTATTTCCCTTTTCTATCCAAGATAGAGTGAAAGATTAGCTGGAAAGCATTCCATCAGAGAGCATAACCACTTAGGACGAGCTAGCCCAAGCATTTCTCAACAAATTCTTTCCACCAACTAAAATGCAGAGGCTTAGAACAGAGAATGATACCTTCAGACAGAATGATGGAGAGCGGTTGTTCAAGGCTTGTGAGCGATATAAGTAACTTTTTCAAAAGTATCCACAGTACGATTATCTTAATTGGTTACAAATTCAATTATTTTATAATGGTTTGTCTAGTGCTACTAAGTCTATTTTGAATGCAGTTTTAAAAGGTTCCATTTTTTTCTAAGACAATTGAACCAACCCACACATTTCTGGAGGACATGGCTGCTATGAGCTACAATTGGACAATTGAGAGATTTACTACTAGAGTGGTTAGACTTTATGAGCTTGATGAGGTACGTTCACTTAAGTGACAATGGCTTCTTCGACTAATGCTTTGAATAACTTGTTATTCTAGGAAATGCCCAATCCATTCCATCATTTGTGGCATGCATTTCATACCAGATGAGGGAGAGTCCACACATGGAGCAAGCAAATTATGTGAACATAAATTTTGGCCACCGAGGTGCCTCGATGTAGAACCAATTTACTGCCCCTCATAATCAATTTCCCACTTATTGCCATCCAGGTTTGTGTAATCATGAGAATTTTTCCTATGCTAATAATAAGAATGTACTGCAGGCTCCACCAGGATTTACATCGACATCTCAACAACAAATTGAGAAGAAGTTATTAATTGAGGACTTATTGGGGGCATTCATCATTGATTCCAAATCCATGAGAAGGCCATTAAGAATATTGCGGTTCAAATTAGCTAGATGACTAGCACTCTCAACTTCATGTAGAAAGGTAAGTTTCCTAGTAACACTGAGGTAAATACTAAGGAACACTACAAGGCTGTTACATTGAGAAATGATAAGCCTCTGGTGGAGTTTGAAAAAAAAAAGTTCATGAACAAGCTAAGGAGGAGCCTGGAAAGGTTGATGAGAAAATGAGAAGAGAAGCAAAGTTAAGGAGAAAGTAGAGGAAGTGCCTACACCTTCAATTTTTAGGATGTGTTCTTGCCCTATCTCCATCATTCTTAATAACATTCCTTAGCCCCAAAGATTTCAGGAAAAGAAAATACATGCTTAGTTTTCTAAATTCTTAGAAATCTTAAAGAAACTTCACATTAACATACCGTTTGTTGATGCTTTTTGGAACAGATGCCAAATTATATGAAGTTCATGAAAGACATGCTATCGAAGAAGAAAAAGTTTGAACAATATGAGTGATCGCACCTCACTATGCATTATACAAGTGCACCAATCAATCATAGTATATAAAACGGTCATGAGACCGATCTTAACTATTGATTAATTTTCTCATTTTTATTTAAGGATATAAACCTCATGCAATGATTTCTAACTAAAAAGCAAATAAACAAGCTCGCTAATAGCACTCTAAAAAGTGTTATTTTAGTGCCTAATTATAGAGGTTTTGTGGGATTTTATGTGTACTTTGATGCATCTATTGTTGATTTTGTAGGAACCAAGTATTTCGAGGTGAAAATAAAGATTCGGGTCGGTTCAAGTTGAAAACTGGGCCCAAGATGAGCTAAAACGGCTAAGTAACGAAAAAACAGAGTCCAAATTAGTGCATACCTGAGGGGCAACGTTGAGACGCTATCATTGCGTGTCTTAATGCCCAAATCTGGAAAATCAAATTCTGAAAGTGATTAGCATCGAGACGTTGTTGAACAACGCCCCATGGCCATCCAGCTCCGCGCGCTCGAGCCTTCTGCTCAAAGTTGCTCTTGATGTTGTATTGTGCGCGTAGGTGAGCGTCCCTGCTTCAACACCACTCGCCTCCTCTTCCCAGCGCGCTTGCGCCCTCTACCGCACATGGGTAGCGTCTCGACGCTGCTGCATTTTTTGATCGCACCTCAAAACATGCGTTTTGGGAAAATTATTCGAACCAACGTCGAGACGCTGTCTTATAGCGTCTCGACGCTATCAGCAGATCAATATTTAAGCTCATTTTCGAGATTAGGGCTGGGGAGCTCAATTTTTGGTGAGATTTGTGATAGAACTCGAGAGAGCAGTCTGTGGGCAATTATTTTGGAGCTTTTGAGAGGCTTGAGAGTGCTCGAAATCGGGTTTCCACGCCTCAAGAATCGTGTCTACGCGAAAACGACGTGGGTTTCATCTGGGAGTGCCCTCTTTCTTCCCCCTCTCTATTTATGCATATTTTTACTGATTTTCTGGGCTGTTATTGATGTATTTCAGTAGCTAAATTTTCATAGGTTTTAGGGTGGTTGTGTAATGAATATTTAGAATTTATTACTTTTGTTGTGGGAATGAAATTTATTACTTTTTCTTCTATTTTCCAGCTTTAAATTCTCTGCATTCACTTGGTCATTGGATGTATGTATGCTATTTTTATTGTCTTGCTCGAGAGAGAGGGTAATAAAATTAGACCAAGGGAAATAGACGTGAGTTTTTCTATGCACGAGAGTGATAGGAAAATTCGAGGTATGAGATAGGTTTCTTTATGCGGCTTTTAAATTCTTATTGCGAGAGATAGAATATGAAGTTAATTGCGAGAGTTGGTCAACCTCGATGGGGGAAGACCCAGATTAATTAATCTTAGACATAAAAAAAGTATAATAAATTGTATCCCACGAGTTAATCAATTGTCTAAATATTTCATTCACCAAGCCAACACTCTAGAACCTCTTTTTCTCTCGATTTATTCACCAATACTGTTCATCTTTTATTGCTTTCTTTAATTCTAGAAGTTATTGCAGGAACTTGGGACTCCTAGATAAAAATGAAAGAATTAATTGATAATTAGGACAATTAAAGAACACGATTCCCTGAGGACGATACTCGACCTCTTGGGCCGTTATTACTACGATTGACCCATACACTTGCAGTGAAGCATTGTTGGGTGCAATCACTCGCTAATGAGAAATTTGATAAATAAAGATAGTTCTAGGGTGTTGGCATTGTTTACGGTGCAATTAATTAATTAATTAACTCAAGAGATTCATTTTCATATTAATTTCCTAAGTCTAAGATTTCTTAAACCAGGTTTTTCCTTTTCAAGGTCCACCGACCCTTACTAATAACTCCTAATTCAATTTCTTGCAATTAGAAATTAAAAGCAACATTAAAAACATCCGTTAACAACTTTGAACGCTCTCCGGTCATTATCATGCATAGAGGAATATTCGTCTAAATTCTCAAGTCTAATTTAAAGCTTTCTTTTTCAAGTAAAACAATAAATAGCCAACAATCAATTAATGGCCAATCAATTGAAAGCATTAAGTGCAGAAAATTTAGAAAGAAATAACAATAAATATATTCAAGAGTAATCAATACAATTAGTTGTCCATAAACTACCAACACCCTAAGACTAAGACAATTTAACTACTGTTCATCGTAGAAAAAAGCCAAGAAAACTCATTATAGCCGTTTAAAAAATGAAAAGGAAAGGAAAAGGGACTCCCATGTCGATTCCACGCCATTTTTGTCCTTGAACTGCTCCTCGTGCTCTCAGTTTTGACCCAAATACTAGAGAATCCACTCTTCAGCTCCAGCACAAAAGTCCAAGTGAAACTAGCTACTGTTTCTCAAAAATTGCACAAAATAGCTCTTTCGAAGCCCGAGGTCAAAAATAACATTTAATAGCAGAAGGTGGCAGCGTCCAGATGCTAGGGGCATCTCTTAAGAATTACAGCTTTGTCACCGTGAAAATAAAAAAAATGCTGGTTTTGTTCTTGTAGCTTCGTGATGCTGCCTCTCAATTCACTTAAGGCGTCTTGACGCCATTGCTCTAGCATCTGAACGCCATACACAATGGATTACTTTTTTTTTCACCTTTTCTTCAATATTTGGACATCTCAACATCCTATTCTGGCGTTAAGACGCTCTGTGATCGAGTCTGTGCAATATTTGGCTTCTTTTCTTCACGCCTTTGCCAAAATTTCTTCTCTCAAGCTTGTTTTTTGACCCAAACACCCTCAAATCACTACTTTCTCCTCAAACACTCTATTCCTACAAAATTCAACAATTAAAAGCATCAAAGCACATTTCAAGTCCACAAAACTACTAAATTCAAGGCCCTAAATAATACTTTTTGAGTGCTATATACAACCCTAAACTTCGAGTTTTGCTAGTCCCGAGCAAAGTATAACACTCAACACATAAAAGAACCTCAATACTTGCAAGCATAAGATTCCAACCTCATTGCTAATTGAAATGTAATGGGCAGATTCAAACACATTCTATCATTGAGAAAGTTTAAGGCTAATTCTTATCATTCCTCGTGTGTGTATGTGCAAGCCCATCTTTTTTAGTCCCTATAAGCCCGAAATGAATTTAATAGAGTTTTCTCTAGGCTGTCCCTACTTTGGTGCTAAGGCATTGTTAAGCAAAATCTTTTAACTAAGTACGTTAAGGAAAACTAATTTCATTATTTTCTTTCATTTACCTTTCTTTTCCTTTTTTTATCATTTTTCTTTCTTTTTGCTAGAAGAGGAGCCTAATCAAGATGTACTTATCTTCATTTTGGCTTACCTACATTGGTGATGAAAGGTATCCAACTACGAACAACACATCTATCCTATGACATTACTCACTTTCTTTCAATGCTTTTAAGCAAAGGCAAACCATGAGTGCCATGAATGCCCCTAATTACTCTCACATCAAAAAAGGAGGAGTAATTCTCTTTAAGCAACTTTTTAGCACAATTACTACTTAACCTAGAAGTTCACTTAGCCAATATTTAGACCAATTGGGAAGACATCTAAAGCATAACCCCACCAAGGGATTTAAAGAAGGATTTAAGCATAACTCAAATCAGAAGTATGCTTTCCTATTTCTACTATTTCAACACCACATGAAAATTAAAGCAATTCATTGGCTATCATAATCCACATCAAGCTAAAGCATAGCTAGTTTGACATTTCAACACGCAACTCAACAATCATTCTAATTGAAAAAAATTTATCCAAAATTCAATCAGTCTCAATCAACAACAAGTACAAGAGCTCAACACACAAGTCTCAAATATTCTAATCTAAACAACACACATGCTCAGGACACCCCACCCAAACTTAAAATCATGCATTGTCCTCAATGTATAAAAAAGAAGAGCAAAGCACAAAAGTAAACGATACTAGCCTAGAGGGTGAGACGGTTCACAACATTGATAGGTAAGTGGACTGAGTACGATGCTGCTTATGGTTCTTATAAGGGAAGAAATTAAGAGAAATTCAAAAATCTGGGAAAACAAAACAACTAACACAAAGCAAAACTAAACAAACAAGGGACAAAGGCTTGGGTTGCCTTCCAAGAAGCGCTTGGTTTAACGTATCGAGCTAAACGAGGCATCAAATCAAGTACTTTCTTTCACAACCATGTTCTTCATCACCTTGCCTCCTTTCCACACACATTCTTAATCTTGTGCTATACGTTCAAAAAAATATTCTCTTCTACTCTACTCACATTAGTAGATATAACCACAGGGAGAGCATAATAGTCAAAATAAGTAACAAAAATGTGTAGGTAAGGGTTTCAATTTCATGGCACGTGATTCAACATTCATGGGTTTTTCATCATGCAATATAAGAAAAGAATCAAGATTAATATGTTTAACAAAGTCTATAATAGAAGAACTAGGCACAACCTCATGAACTTCACCTAGGCTACCACAAATGGGATTCAACATGCATGCATTTCCCATCATCAACAACAACAGACACTATAAGATTATAAAATTCGGCACATTCCTTCAAAACATCTAACTTAAAGCAAATACTAACCTCGGTAGGGTGTCTAGAAGCTCAATACATATCAAAATTTACCTCTTCGTCATTCACCCTCAAGGTTAGATTACCTTGCTGCATGTCAATCAAGGCCCTTCTAATGGCAAAAAATAGTCTCTCCAAGATGATGGGCACCTCAACATCTTCCTCCATATCAAGGACAACAAAGTCAGAAAGATAGATTTATCAACCTTAACTAATACATCCTCTACAATACCTCATGGATATGTAACTAATCGATTAGAAAATTGTAGAGATATAGGAGTGGGCTACATATCTCCCAAGTTCAATTTTAATATGCAGACAATGACATTAAATTAAATGAGGCACCCAAATCACATAAGCACGGTTTATATCTAAGGTACCAATGGTACAAGGGATAGTAAAACTCCTTAGGTCCTTCAGTTTTTGAGGTATTTTTCTCTGCAGCATGGCACTGCATTCCTCTGTTAAGGTCACCGTATCATATTTCTCAAACTTTCTCTTCTTGGAGAGCATCTCTTTCATGAACTTCAGATAATGTGGCATTTATTCAAGAGCATCAGTAAAAGGTAATGTTTATATGAAGCTTCTAAAAAATCTCCAAGAATTTTGAGAATTAAGCATCAAAATTCTTTTTAATAAAATGAAGAGGGTAGGGAATGGTATTGAGATCAATAGGGACAAAATCAGAATACTTCCCTGAAGATGCTGGTTTGGATGCCCTCTCTTTCTTCTCCTCAGCTGCAATCTCTTATTTATTCTTCTAGACATTCTTTTCATCCTTTTTCTTGTTAGGTTCCACCAAAGTCCTACGACTCCTCAAAGAAATAGTGTTGCATAATTCCCTAGGATTTACCTCAATATTACAAGGGAACTTACCTTTCTGCATGGTGCTGAGGGTGGTGACTATCTAGCCAACTTACACTTCTAAGTTTTTCAGGGCCTTCTCCTAGCTATCCATCTTACTCTTCAGATTACTGCTCTTGTTCCTAGACTCACTGATAAAAGATGCTAACATATCATCCAAAGGGAATTTCCTCTCAGATTGGCTATTATGAAGTGGAAGCAAAACCTAGGGGAATCAAAGCATTCTTGTTAGCATAAGAAAATTTCTAGTGGTTCCTCAAACCTGGATGGTAATGGGTGGGCAACTGATTCTGCTTGGCTCCATATTGATTTTCAAAGTTTATGTTCACAAAATTGGCCTGCTCCAATTGTGGGCTCTCCCATGTACGGTAAGAATAACATGCTGTCATGGATGTGGTCGATTGGGTCTTACCTGGCATAGAAAGATGATTTAAAGCATTAGTTAATGTAGCCATCTGAGTCTTAAGTGAACTTACCTCATCTAGCTTGTACATTCCAGCAAATCTTGAGGTGCATTGTTAACTCTTACAATAAGAGTTAAGTTGAGTATCTTTTAAGAGCATATTGAGTCATGTATGACCTTGTTGATAACTCTTTGAGCATGAATAATGTGATTTAGCACTTGCATTTACTTTTAAGCTGATGAATTGCATAATTAGTGCGATTAAGGTTAAGTGATGGAAATTCAAAGAAAAATTACTAATCTGTGTAAATTTGCTAATTTTGCTCTAGCATTCCAGTTGACAGAAGAAATTTCTGCTGCATTATTGAGTTGGAGAAAAAGGGAAATGACATGGCACCTCATTAATTGAGCTGTCATTTGACACGTGATTCAGCTGGAAAAACCAATCTCAAAGCTCCACGTGGATCAGCTGTCCAATTTAGCCCTTTTTGGTTGCCAAAATGGATAAGATGGTGAGAGAAAAAACCCAAAAAAGTGAGATAAACCCCCAATTACGGAGAAGGGGAAGTTCATTACACACTCTTTCTAATTTTGTGAAGAAGAGACAAAGGAAGAGGGAGCTGACCAGAGAGAACTCACCCAAGAAGGAAAGGAAGAAAAGCTTGCTAAAAGGGGAAAACATTTTTGGAAAGAAAGCTTCTCCTCTTCTCTCCCTCTACCTATCTTGTCCTACTTTTTTCTCTTTTAGACTAAGCTGGTGTAATTTTCATTTTCTCTTGTAACCATTGAGTATTCCAAATTTTTTAGTTCTTTTAATCATGTTTAATTCAATTTTAGCTAGTTGTTACTTTTTACTTTTAAGCATGAACTAAACTCTCTAAGGCAAGG
>JAOANK020545142.1:0-12370 GCA_026257165.2 Telfairia occidentalis
AAATCATAAAATTAATCAAAATTAACTTCCTACAATTAACTTACATTATTTAATTAATTTTTGTTAGTAGATTTATTGTTATAATGTAAAATCATTAAAATGATTTTAAGTTTTTAGATTTCAACAATTGCACAAAATCAAAAAATCAAGGAAGAACAATGAACATTCAACAAAAGAATTAGAAATGCTGCCACATTATTTGAGGAAGATGAAATCGAAATTATACCCAAAATTAAAAAAAGAACATAAAAAAAACAAAAAAAAAAGCTAGATCTAACACAGGAGAGGGAAAAAAATAAATGTAACACAGTAGGAGGAGGAGAGGAAAAAAAACCTAGATCTAACCCAGTAGGAGGAGTAGAGGAATAAAAAAATCTAGTGCAGTAGCAAGAGAGGAACAAAAAAAATCCTAGATCTAACTTGGTAGGAGGAGAGGAAAAAATATCCTAGATCTAACTCAGTAGGAGGAGATGAACAAAAAAAATCTTAGATCTAATGCAGTAGGAGAAGAGAAATAAAAAAACCGAGATCTAAAATTATAGATTTAATGTAGTAGAAGGAAGAAAGGAAAAAAAATCCTAGATGTAGCGAGGAAAGGGAAAAAAATCTAGAGAAGGAAGAGGAGAAGAGGAGGAGAAGAGAGAAGAAAAATATAGAGAATGAGGGGGAGAAGAGAGAGATCACCTATCGCAACCCATGAAAACCCACGCTTCTGAACAAGTTTTTAAAACCTTCCATATAAGCTTATTTTAATACCTGGGAAAAAACTTTTTCCAGGTAAATATAAATTAAGTCCTCCAACCAAACATGAGCTTCAAAAGCCGAAGTTTATTCCCACCTCTAAAACCCTCCAACCAAACGGCCCCCTTAGGAGCATTTTAGTCATCTAAGTGCATGTTTTAGACATTTCAGTGTGATCGGGGATGGGTAACGCGTTCTTAAGTTTAATTTAGTAGTTTTTAAGGTTGTTTTTAAGTTCACAATGATACTTAGGAGTATTTTAGTTATCTTGGTGCATGTTTTAGACATTTCAGTATGATCGGGGGCTAGGTAATGTATTCTAAAGTTTACTTTATTAGTTTTTAGGTTGTTTTTAAGTTAAAAAAAAATACTTAGGAGCAATTTAGTCATCTTGTGCATGTTTTAGACATTGCAGCATAATCAGGGGATAATGGGATCTTAAGTTCACTTGTGTAGCTTTTAGGTTGTCTTTTATTCCACTTTCGCACATTTTAATTACTTTTTAGGTTGCTTTTTTATTCAAAAATGACACTTAGGTCATTCTTTATTAATCTAAGATTTTTTTTCCCTTCAAATACATTTTTGAAGTTCGTATCTTGGTCTCAAGATGAAGATGCAGTTCGAAGCATTAAACATAGGTTGTTTTGATTTTTGAACTCAATAATGTAACTTAATTTTTAGTTACAATTTTGTTTATTGTAAAAATCTTTCTTTTTATTAATATATAATATTTCATGGTTTACAAATTTCTTCTGAATGATTAAATTTGAATCTTGAATGTATTATTAGGTTTTTTAAGGGAAAAAGTATTTTTAATTTAATAAATATAACATTAAAATTAATTAAAGGTTCTCCCGACATTATAAAAAGTAGGCCTAAAGTACTTTCTACCGACGTCACTTCTCAACATTGGGAATGAATCAAGGAAACATGGACTTGGTAGGGGTTAGATCTTGCCGATGCTTCTATCAAGTGTCGGGAACGCTATGTTTTTCGGATGGGTCTGCAACAACGTCGGAGTAAAGACATCTTGCCCCGATGCTACGGAACGTCAGGATAAAGGTTCTGTCCACCGGCGTGTATGCGAATGTCGATGGAAAGACAACAATACCCAACATTTGGTGGAAAATGTTCGGACAAGGTCCCCCGATGGATTTTTCCTAACGATATTCCCAATGTTTTTTTTTTTTTAACATTGGTAGTGGATTACGCTAACGTTTGGGGATTTCCAACGACGTTTTGTTCCATCGGCAAAAACAAAACATGTTGTAGCGAGAATTTTTGACGTAAATTCTTGTATGTGTTTTCTTTTAAATTTCTCCATTAATATCTAGTTAACTTTAATCATACATTCTTAATTTTATTTGAAGTAAATCCTAACTTAAATAAGGGAGATACGGTTAATAGAATACCACCCTAAGCAAAACAAACTGTTGGGAATGTCAGGGAAGTAACCTCGACATTGATGAAACCAAAGCTTTTTTTGTTATGTAAACCACGGGGTCGTAAGATCCAATTCTTTCTATGGGGAAAATCACAACTCCAGAGGTCAAAGGCTACATTATTATTTTTGAGAGTGGACCAAAAAGTTGTAATTAATAACATATTTAACACATTTAAAGTTAGATTATGATTTAATTACATTATATTGCTTTCGAAATTGAAATTGAAGCACAAGACCATGTTATTTAATTCAATTTAATCATGATTAAGACATATGTTCTGGATCAAAATGTCGTAGGTTCGGATTCTCAACTCTACAAGACTAAAACAACAATACTATTTTTCTTTTTTATAAAAAAAAATACATTTTTTTGCATCAACAGTTTAAAAGATGTCAACCTAAACATAGCTAACACATATGTTTGACCAAAAGATCGTATTATTTCTCATCCCTATATCTTATTCAACTCAAAAAAAAAAAAAAGTTTAAAAGGCATACTAAATATATGAACCAAGTTAGTACGGACCATTAAATAGCATTAAATTGAAAGTTGATTTATGTAATTCGACCCACAATAGTATAAAAGAATTAAATTACCTGTAAACATTTGTGAAAGGTGGTTCCAGGAATATCAAGAGGGAAAGAGATCAAACGCTGTATGAACGCAACGAAGTTCTCTCTCAAATTCTTTGATGAATTTTCTGAATCATAACTAATCAATGTCTTTGCAGTAAGATCAAATATCATCTGCAAGGATCCAAGTTAGTATTAGACAAAAACCTTTGATTGAATATGTCAACGACCTAAGATTCCAAAATATGTGTAAAATACATTTGCAATCTCATCCTTCAATTCAACAGTGTTATACGATGCCCATCGTCTCAATCTTGTAGTTGATGCAGCTTCAACCTCAAAAATCATGGTTTTCAAATTTTCAATACCAAAAAGATGAAGAACCATGTTCTTTAGATACTTTTAGATATAAAAGTTAGTTTTGGTTAACTAACCTTAGTTAAGTTTGTTATGTTCTAGTTATTGTAATTAGCTAACATTTCCTTTGTATTTAAGAGAGGTTTTTCATCATTGAATAAGAGAGAGCAGATTACATTTTCCTCTAATGTAAAATAAAAACAATCAAAGAGAGTTGTTCACCTTGTAAAGAAACTTACCACAAGTTTTCATTGACAGCAAAGAATTTCCTTCACCGAATTACTTTCACCTCCTTTCACCCCTTTTACCCATCGTGCACTCCAACAAAATTATTACCCTTGTTATCCGCTGGTTTATTTGACTTTCTCCTTCCTCCACAGCTGCTTTCCTTTCTGTTTCACTGTTGCTGCATCAGTCTGCCAGCCGTATTCATTCATTTCCCTGCACAGCTCCTCCAAGGGTTTTTTGTTGTAAAAATCTCTCCCTTTTCCTTATTAGTTTCTTTTAGCTCCTTCCCCAATCATAGCCGTTAGCCCTTTATTTTCTTTCCTTACAAATCAGAAAAACGTTTCTTTTTCCAGTTTTATTATTTGCTGATATTTTGCAACAGCTCCCTAACTTCAGTCTTTTGTAACCTTTATTTCCTCTGGAAATGAAACGGAAACACCAAGGAACGAATTTGCATTTTTCATATCTTGTCTAGAAATTCGTTTACGCCTCCGCTTCATTTCAAACAAAGTTATGAGAATAATTGTTTTTTAGGTAATGAATCAGTAATTTCTTCACTCGTTTTGCCCCTCTCCTCCACACACTCTTCTGTTTCCTTGTTAACACTTGCCATTCAACTCCTTTTGTTTTCTATTTTATTATTTTATTTTCTTTCATCATAATTTTATTGTTGCCAGTGAATTTGCAGCCTGTTTTTGAGGTCCTGTTTAAATTTTGGGCAAAATGGATCCATCTATTATACAAAATTCAACTTTTTTATCTAATAAGATTTCAATTTTTCAATTTTTCTGTCTAATAACTACGTGAATTTTAAAAAAATATCTATTAAGTCAATAATCTATATTAGATGCTAAATCGAAAGTCTGAAAAACTATGACACAAAATTGAAAGTTTAGAGATTTATTAAACACTTACATTTTTTTCTTTTGAATTGAATCTACAAAAATATATATATATATATATAAACAAGTAGTTTTCATGACCTTCTTATGAAAAGCCAAAAGTCTATTTTATAATTTAATTGAGTGTATTTTGAAAAAAAACATGCAAGTAAAAAAACCGACTACCGTAGAACCGATAACGAAAAAACAAAAGATTTTTCCTTCTTTCTTCCGCTTGGCTTGTTAACTGTAGCCCTACGCTCAAATATCGAAATCATCATTTTAATTTCATATTTTTCTTCGTATTTGAAAATTGCCCGTTAGAAAGGGAGGAAGGAAATCAAATAAATCTCTCTTGTTAAAGTCAACTACCTCGTCTTTCAGAACAATTAATGAACAATACGTTGTAATGAATGAAGGGAAAGGTGTGGACCAAAAGTGAAGCTGCAAATGCCTTTGTAATTAAAATTTAGTAGAAATTAAAAAGAAAGAATTGAAATTTTAATAATATGAGAGGTGTTATTATTGTTTTTTTCCCCTTCCAAAAAGCATTGTTATTATTATATATTTTTACTTTAGGTTTAGGGATGTAAACAAGATAGCATATACAATAATGGAATAATAGGAAAATCTTTCTTTTTCTACTTTACATTAATTCTCTTTTTGTTGCAAACTAATTTCATCATCCAAATTAAATTCCTAAACTACTATATATGTAAAAGTCTTTGGCTACCATTGATAATGGTTTTTTTTTTTCTTTTTTTGTCTTTGAAAAATGTACTTGTTTCCAGCTAGATCACAAGTTTTTTGATATGCGTTTTAACTTTTTCTTATAACTAAAATTAAAATCTTAGCTAAGTTGCAAAGTTTTTTAAGACATGTTTTTTAGTTTTATAAATTCGGCTTAGATTTTGATAACATTTGAAGAAAGTAAATAGAAAAACAAAGAAATAATACATAGGGTGAAAATAATATGTAGGGTTAAATACTATGTTGGTAACACTACTTTCAACTTTAGTTTATTTTGACCTTGTACTTTCAAAATGTCAATTTTAGTCGTCCTTTTACTTTAAACGAACCTTTGTGCATTTTACTCCATGTACTTCCATAGCGTTCGTTTTGGTCCTATAATTTTAAAAAATGATCGTTTTGGTCCTTTTATTTTTACATTATCTTTTTTATTTTTATTTTTATTTTTATTTTTTTAAAAACTATAATGTCAACATAAAAACTATATATTAATTAAATTTCTTGAAATATAGTGATATTAATGAGTTTCAATTATTTATAGAATTTGTGTTAGAATTTTGCAAATGGAGATGAAAATAGTCCAAATTTAAAAATACAAAAACTAAAATAAACGTCCTGAAAATACAGATTCTAAAATGAAAATAAGATGAAAGTGCAACATCCAAATTTATGTTTTGAAAGTCCCTAAAATAAATCAAAGAAGAAAATATAAAGACCAATAGTATTTAATCCTAGTATTTATGAGCAAAATTTTCAAAAACAAAATGCAAAAATATAATTTTAAACCTATCAAATTTGAATTAGTTGTTGTCACCCATATGGCTCGTTTTTTCTTATTAATTCAAACTCTAAAAAATAATGATCAATTAGTTTTTATGACTGCTAAATTAAGCATAGGTCAACTAGTTAAATACATATTTTTTTGACCAAAAGGTTATAGGTTCAAATCCCCTCGCCCCACATATTTTTGAACTAAAAAAATAGCTTTTATGATTCCTTTCTTAAAGAAATTAGTTTTATGACTTTCCTATGATAAGAAAGTCCTTTTCATAATTTTAGTAAATCCCTCTATAAAGGCGTGCCAATAAATAGTATAGGCCGAGCTGCAATGACTCTTATTCCCAAGATAATTAAGGGATTTTGGGGAAAAGCACAATTCCTTGATTTAATTATTCTTGCCCAGAATTCTTCTTTGCCGTTGATTTTCGATTCAAAATTTCAAAACCCTTCTTCGATTCGAAGTTTTAACCTAACCCACCATTCCAATTTTGCCTTTTTGGGGAAGGGTATCATATGGAATTTCAAATAATTGGTGGTTGGAAAAAAATCCATTTCTCTCATGCACCATTAGGAACCGAAGATCGGTCGTCACTTTCTCCATTAGGGAACTCTAGACATAGCTTCAAGTTGCTGCAACATCTTACCAAGCCGCCGCCCACTTTGAGCTGCCGTTTCACCCGAGGGTTGCCTCCGTGACATCGATGGAGGAGCATGGGTACATGACGCTTTCTGTCTATAATAATGTAGGGCCTCCTTGAAACGATCAGGTACGTTTCATCTTCTCTATTTTCTTTTTCTTTCTTTCGTTGGTTATTTTGTATTCCTAATTGGTGGCTCGGGAGTTTGACCTGTTACTAGAGGGATGAGGAAGAAATCACCTTCCAAGAAAAATCATCGCAATTTGCCTTTAATGGTGGCGAATCCCCTAGCGGATGTTTCCTAAGCTTCTATTGACTCCGTTAACGACTTGGTTGGTGAGCGAGGTAGTACCTTAACTACTGGCGGTTCCAGGCCGAATGATTATGGGTTGGAATCTGGTCGTGACAAGGGGACTACGTTGGGTTTTGGCTCCTTCGCTAGGCGGGATGCTCGTGCAGGGCCAAAATTTGGTCAGGGCCTTTGCTTAAAGAAGATGGGGTTGTCACGCCTATGCGTAGCACACAGGTTGAGCATAGGACGGAAGGCAAGCGTAAAGAGTACGCCCACTTAGAGCCTGGGCAGCAAGACGTGGCGCTTTCTAGTGTGGGGAGCCCTATGGTCTCCCATAGTGCTCTAAATGCCAATGGTGGATGGGTTGGGGTCAATGTACAATGTGGGACTACTGCTCCAACCCATTTGTGGGACCCAACCTACATTCAGATCGCTGACCAACCGCTTGGGTCAATAAATTTGCTTAGTAGTCTGGTCTTCGTTCATGAACAGGATATGCCTCCAATCGACTCACCGGATCGCCTCGTCTAGTTTGTCCAGCGGTTAGGGAGGGATCATCTACTTTCCCAGAGCCAATCCACCCCCTTTAGAAGCCGACTCAATTACTTCTCTTGAGCTCATTGGGGCAAATGTTCCTTAGCATCCCACAGGACCGCATGAAGCTGCCAAGGTCACAGTGGGCTTGCCTGGGCCCTCTGGTTTTAGTCCGACATGGGGTGGCTCATGTCAGACTTTAGGGGTCCAGTCACCAATTATGGCTCATGGTCTTTCTGGTACAGGTGGCTCCTCTAGTCAACAGTCAGGTTCTTCACCTGCTCTATGTCCGCCGGAGGCAGCATCGCCTACTAATTGGAGGGATTTGTTTCTTCCTTCGACCACTGCCTCAACTGAGTTGACCTATTACCCACGGTTGTTATGGATGACCGTCGTATGGTCATTCCTCCGGATGAAGTAATTGAGGAAGGAATCCAGATTTGGAAGTGTTCATTGGTGGGTCAATTTTTGGACACTGCTCTTCCTTTTCCGGTGGTTGCTTGCTTGATTGGAAAGATCTGGGGCAATAAGAAGTCTCCTAAGATAACTCTATTGGATAATGGTTTGCACATCTTTCGGTTTAAGGATCCTCGAGTCAGGGATTGGGTGCTTGAGAGTGGCTCTTGGCACGTTGGAGGTAAGCCATTTGTTCTGCTACGATGGTTTCCTGGAATTGTTAATCAACAATTTCCCTTTGATAGTGTACCAGTCTGGATTCGGTTGCACCAAGTGCCATTGGAACTGTGGACCACACATGACCTATGTGCGATTGCAAGTGTTGTGGGCAAGCAGTGTGTTTGGATAAGGCTACAAAGGAGTGTCGGCGTATGTCGTTCGCCCAGGTGTGTCTTGAGATCGACATAGATGATATGTTGCCTAGTTCGGTGGAGGTATCGGTTTGTGGACGTGATGTTGTTATTTCGGTGGACTATTCGTGGAAACCACGACGATGTACGAATTGTCGAGTTTTTGATCACTCTGGTGCCACTTGTCCTAAGAAGCCGCCTACTAGAATGTCGAATGGCGGACCCTCGATGGCCTCCTCTAGTCGAGTTCTTCCTTCGAGGACAATAGAGGGGGACCTAGTCAAACCTGTTACTGCACCTACTACTCTTGCCCTCGCTACTGCCCGCTCACCGGTGCGTAGTCGTTCGTAAACCATGCTTAGGCTGGCCAAGCACCGCGATCACTAGATTTATCGGTTGGTCCACTACAGGACGTGACGAGTATTTCGCCTAACACAGGGGGAACATTGGTTGCTCGGGTAGTTCAGAATCCAGGGCGGTCTTCGGAAGTCAATAGATTTGCTCCTTTGGCCGTGGAGGAGGAAGTTTTATCAGTCTCTGCTCATACCGATGTGCAAGTTCTAGGTGGTGGTTTGGATTCTACGAGTGGCCCATATGGTTAAGGGTTGCTCATGGAACGTTCGCGGCCTTAATGGCTCCACTAAGGGCCGAGTAGTACGGTCCTTTTTGTCCTCGGAGGGTGTGCATTTTTGTTGGTTGATTGAAACAAAGGTGCGGCGACAGAGGTTTTATTGTGTCTTTGCCCTATATTCTAGGGATTGGGGTTATGTTAGTAGCTATGATTCTGATGGGTGGGGTCGAATTTGGGTCTTGTGGAGACTTGGAGATTTTTTTTTCGTGCTGGAGCGCATTGAGGGTCAGTTCATCTCTAGGGTCCTTTCAGATATGGGTATAGGCCTTTCGGTGCGCCTTCTCTGTGTCTATGCACCGTGTGTGGGTGTGGACCAACTACGATTATGGCTGGAGTTGGTTGAGGTTTGTGCACAGTGAGATTCTCTAGGTATTGTGATGGAAGATTTTAATGTCATCTGGGGCTCTGTTGAGAACTCTGGTGGGATGCTTGTCCAGGCTAAGATGAAGGCTTTTGAAGGTATGATTTTGGAGGCTGACTTGGTGGAACCAGATGTTAAGGGCACGTGGTTTACTTGGTCCAACCATCAGGACGGTGCGACTATCATCTTGAGACGGCTGGATCGAGTATGGTTAACACTAGATGGGTCGATAGGTTCCCGATGTTTGAGGTGCAGCCCCAAGGTGGGGGATTTCTGATCATTCTCCCTTTCTTTTCTCCTTTGGGATGGAATACCCTTGGCAGTCTCACTCCTTTCGATTCTTTAATCACTG
Organism: Telfairia occidentalis; assembly: GCA_026257165.2. Classification (NCBI taxonomy): domain Eukaryota; kingdom Viridiplantae; phylum Streptophyta; class Magnoliopsida; order Cucurbitales; family Cucurbitaceae; genus Telfairia; species Telfairia occidentalis. The sequence goes on from JAOANK020545142.1 coordinate 9,369, forward strand.
GGCTGAGGAACCTGACTTTCTTGACACAGTGTTTGAGGTGTGATAGGGGAACTCTTGTTTGTCCCCTTTGAAAGTGTACATGCGGAATTTGTGGGCTCTCAAATCTGTCTTGAGTAGGAAGTTTGGGTCCTCTCTTAATTCTCTAGGGCGAGCAGTTGCTCAGGCCCACCTAGAGATGGATGCTATGCAGTTGCCTTTGTCTCTAGATCCCGCCTTTGTAAATTTGCAAGGGGCTGCTCGTTCTGCAGTGCATAAGTTTTGGGCCTGGACGACGCGGGAGGAGGCATCTGCTCGCCAGAAATCTATAGTTTAGTGGTTAGCATTGGGGGATCAGAATTTAGCTTTTTTTCATCGTTGCGTTAAGAGTCGTCAGCTTAAGAATCAATTAGCTTTGTGGAGGATGGGTTGAGGAGTCTTCTAACCTCACATGAAGATATTGCTGCTGCTGCTATTGACTTTTTCAAAGGTATCTTTGGGGAGGTGGGGGGCAGCTCTCGGGACCTAACTGGTCCGATTGCGAGCATTATGAATTTTACTTGGGCTGAGGGTTGTTCTGAGGATTTGTGATGCCCGTTTTGTTGGGAAGAGATTAGAGGTGTGCTCTTTGCTATGTCGGTAGGTAAGGCGTCGGGCCTGGATGGGTTTCCAGTTGGCTTTTTCAAGGCAGCATGGTCAGTTATTAGAGAGGATTTCTGCCAGGCTGTTATTCACTTCTTTGAGACCTTCTATTTGCATGTGGGGTCAACGCGACTGCCCTCACTTTGATTCCTAAGGTCCTAGCGCCTGCTGGCTTTGGGGACTATCATCCAATCTCTTTCTGTAATGTGCTATACAAGTGCATTACGAAGGTCTTGGCTAATAGGTTGCCAGTTTGGCTCCCAGGGTTTATTAGTTCTAACCAGTCAGCTTTTGATCCTGTTGTGCCAGAAGTTGGTGGGGGCTACCATTTACGGAGGGCCCTGCCTCGATGCCTTTTGAACGTGGACTTGCAGAAAGCATATGACTCTTTGCATTGAGATTTTCTCTTTGGTACGTAGTTAGCTATTGGTACCCCTCAAAAGTTTGTAAATTGGGTTCGGGCGTGTGTTACCTCTTCCATGTTCTCTGTGATGGTTAATAGAGCTCTTTAGGGCTTTTTCCCAGGTCGTCGGGGCTCAGACAGAGAAACCTTCTTTCTCTCTATTTGTTCATCATTGCTATGGAAGTCTTGTCTAGGATGTTAAATCGAACCCTAGTGGGCTTCCGATCATCCCCGTTGTGAGGTTTTAAGTCTGACCCATTTGGCTTTTGCAGATGATCTAATGGTGTTTTCTAGTGGGGACGGCACCTCTCTCGCCTTTCTTCAGGACTTTCTCTATCAATTTCAGGAGCTCTCTAGTCTCTGGGAAAATTCTCGTAAGAGCTCTTTTTTGTGGTGATATGTCCAGGGAGATGGCTCAAGAGTTGGCTGACTCTTTCGAATTTTCGTTGGAGTCCCTCGGTTCGCCTGTCGTATTGAGATTCCCAACTGTTGCTGGAGTGGATTGTGGCAAGGACTCGATCATAGGCTGCCCGAGCCTTATCTTATAGTGGTCGATTGCAGCTGGTTCAATCGGTGCTCTTGAGCTTTCAGGTTTTTTGGGCAAGTGCTTTTGTGCTACCAGCTCGGGTAGACCATGACGTGGAGCGGCTACTCCGCTCTTACCTTTCGAAAGGGAATGTGGGTGTCGTTGGTGGGGTAAAGGTCGCTTGGTCTGAGGTTTGTCTTACCTTTGAGGAAGAGGGATTAGACATTTGACACCTCGGCTCTTGGAACCTAGTTGCTATCATGAGGCATCTCTGGCTTCTTTTGGTTAGGGATGGTTCCTTGTGGGTGGCCTGGGTGGAGGCTTATGTGTTGCGGGGTAGGAGTATTTGGGTGGTCTCCCTATCTCCCCGGCTTTCATGGTGTTGGCGGGCTATCCTTGCTGTGCGCGACCGGTTGGCAGAGCTGGTGGAATTGTCTATTGGGAATGGGACGTGTATTTCAGCTTGGTTCGATCCCTAGTTACCTGGGGGTCCAATTGTCCCTCGGATGGGGGAGAAAATTATTGAGGATGAAGGGAGCTCAGTGGGGGCTAGAGTGGCTGATGTTCTTTTACCTGATGGGACGTGGAATTGGCCTCAGGGTTTTAGTGAATTATTAGTTCTAGCCGATCGAGTGGTGCAGATCGTTCCAAAGCTTGAAGTTGGGGACTATCCTCGATGGCTTCCAACAGCTTCTGGGGTTTACATTGTGGCTAGTGCCTATGAATCCCTCCGTCCGAAGGGGTAGAAGGTATTCTGGTTTCATCTATTTTGGTTTAGTGGCAATATCCCACGACATACCTTTATTGCATGACTTGCTATTCGGGATCGACTTTCTACTCGGGATAGTATTTCTTGGTGTGATAGGTCTGTTTCTCCTTCTTGTCTACTTTGTGATACAGGTTTGGAGTCTAGGGACCACCTTTTTTTCTCATGTCCGTTTGATGCCCAGCTATGGGGGAGCCTGGTCGGATGAAGTGGATCATCTCATCGAGTTGCCTAGTGTGGCATGGAGCTGCGAGTTGCGCATAGAGGTCATGGATCTTCGTTGAGGTTCAGGGTTTGGAGGCTTGTGTGGTGTGCGACGGTCTACTACATCTGGTTGGAACGCAACCACCGTTTGCATGGTGGGGTGCCTCGCCCAGTATCGGTTCTCATCCAGCTTGCTCGTGCTGCGATGATGGGTCGATGTGCTTCTTGGCATGAGGTTGGCTCTGTTGGTGTGTCCCCTTGGGAGCTTCTGTAGTTTTTTCTCTTGTCTTAACGTCTCCCATGTCCGCAATGCGAATGTGGGGCTTTGGTTCCTGGCTCGGGATGTGAGCTTTGGTTGTGGCTATTTTTTTGTTGTTTATGTTTTGTGGGCTTTTCTTTGCTTTTTTTGCGTTTGCATTATTTGTTTTGGCTTGATAGGTGCTTCCTTCCTTTTTTTTTTGGGGGGGGGGGGGGGGGGGGGTTGT
>JAOANK020545244.1:0-12370 GCA_026257165.2 Telfairia occidentalis
TATGGGATGGAGAGGTGGGAGGCTCTCAAATCTCCCCTTGTCTAATGCCATTGTTGATAAATAATACTTTGGAGTTCAGTTTAGGTTTCAAATTTCAATTGAGTTCTTTTGCTTCCAACCTCTCAAATCGTCTTTCTCTTTTGTTCTTTTGAAGTCTAAATTTGTCACGCTTGGTCGGTTCATAACCCAACCCAAATGTCCCAACATTGCTTGGTGTATTCAATAATCTCTCCAAACTCTGATTCAACGTATCCCCCTTTTGTCATCAATTTAGCTGCCATCATTGTTGCTTTTGACATGCAAGATCTTGCCAATTCATTCCCCTCTTCTACTATAGTTGCATGAGCAATTTCAAATGATCAGAAAGAACACTCTAATGTTTTCTCTGCTACGTTGACATACGGAGTTGAAATAGGCTTGGTCACCATGAAATCCTCTTCTCCCAATAGACAAACTAATTTATTTTCTATAATGAATTTCAATTTTTGATGTAGTGTAGATGGTACCACTCTTGCCAAATGGATCCATGGTCGTCCCAATAGAAAACTGTATGCTGGTTTTATTTCCATGACGTGGAAAATTATGTTGAATGTACAAGGACCAATTTGAATTGGTAATTCAATATCACCAATGACTTCTCTACGTGACCCATCAAAAGCCCTTACAACGATGTTACTAGATTTTATGTGTGTCATATCTACTGGAAGTTTGAATAACGTAGACTTAGGCATCACATTGAGAGCTAATCTGTTATCAACTAAAACCCTTGCTATGACATAGTTTATACACTTCACTTGAATATGTAATGCTCTTGTATGACTTGACCCTTTGGGAGGAATCTTATCATCTGTAAAAACTATGGAGTTGGAAGATGTGATGTTTCCTACAATTCCGCTAGATTTTTCCACAAAAATGTCATGACCAACATGTGCTTGATTTAAGATATCTAACAACACTTTACGATGTGGCTCAGAATTCAGAAATAATGATAGTAGAGAAATTCGTATAGAGGTACGATGCAATTTCTCTATGATTTTGTACTCGCTTTGCTTCACTATCCTTAAGAATTCTTCTGCCTTCTCTTGAGTGACAGGCTTCTTGTATTCCACGTCCTTACCTACAATAGGTTCTTCTTCAAATTGTTCTTTGTCGTGACCAACCATATTTCCCTTTTTAATTCTTTTCATTTGCCCCATTGTTAAACCACTTGAGGATTTCAATAGACTTTCTGGTGTATAGTGTCTACCACTTCGAGTTATGCCACTAACTCCTGTAATATTATCAATAGATGAATTTGTTATGACTTGGCAATCATATCTCCACTGCTTTCATGTCTTTGAATTTGAATGGGTTGGGTACTTGAATTGTGATGGGTATAAGATTATAAAGAGTAAGAGTGCTATGATTTTCTTGATACATGATCGTTAGAGGCTTTTGGATAAAGGACTCAATTGTATCTTTCTTGTGGGGGAAAGATTCCTCTATCAATGCATTGACTTCAATGCCCCTCAGTTCTTCCTCGTTTGTTCCTTTACACACCATAAGTATTTTGGAATCCATAAGTTGTTGTACTCTAAATTTGAACTTGCTACAATGTTGTATAAAATGCCTAGCAATTCCTGCGTGGAATATGTAATGCTTGTCTTTATTGTAACCACCATATCTTAGTGCAGGGTCTAAATACTCTTGATTCACATATCCAACATAAAAAGAGTCTCAAAAAGAACTTCCATCGATGTTCTTATCTCAAAAACTTTCTCTCTGCAATCTTCGAAGAGATGATCTACAACATTCACTTTGGGAGTTTTGTGATTAGGTAATGGGTTACTGTTAATATTCGAGGTTTCCCCTGCTTTTTTGAAGTTCAACCATCCTGCATTGATTAAAGATTGCACCTTCTTCTTTAAATCAAAGTAATTTTCTATTGAGTGCCTAATTCCTCCAGCATGATAATCACATCGAGCAGTTGGATCATGCCATATCAGATAGGCGATTGTATAGGATCCACTGGGATGAGAATCAATTGCCGATTTTGAATTAGTTGTAGTAGGAGCTCTGTATAAGTCATAGGAATCGGATCATAATGCCATGAGGCTTGATTAGCTCTACCTCTCATTTGACCTTGTGCAAGTAGCCTCGTTAAGTGAGAGTTTTGTTGTGGAAGATGTGGATTTGTTGGTTTCGAGGTTCCAGAAAACATGTGAGTTGGAATATAATTGTTGTAGGGGACGTTAGAAGCGTTATTTATGTACAGTAGAGGTTTTTGCTCGTATCTGCCATGGCTAAATCTTGGTTTACGTTTCCAAGAACCTGCGCAGCTAATTGCTTGAACCTCTCTTTCCTTCTTCTTCGATGTTCCTTTCTTTCCTAATGCTGATTCGGTTGCAGTGTCTGTTATCCTGCCATGTTTGATTCCATACTCGATTTTTTCACCAATAATGATAATATCAGTAAAATTAGTTGCTGCATTGCCAATCATATGATCATAAAAGGGAGATTGCATAGTGTTCATGAACATAGTAGTCATTTCTTTATCCGTTCATGGCGGTTGGACCTTTGCTGCCATATCTCTCCATCTTTGAGCATATTCTTTGAAGCTTTCTGTACTTTTCTTTTCCATTCTCTGTAAGTCAAGACGGTCTGGTGCCATGTCAATATTATGCTTATATTGTTTAAAAAATGCATCAGCTAAATCTTTCCACAGATGAATGTGCCCACTATCTAACTGTATGTACCACCGAGCAGTTGGACCTGTTAAACTGTCTTGGAAGCAATGAATCAATAACTTGTTATTTTGAACATATGCACAAAACATTATAAGTTGACTCATTGGACAAGATGATCCATCATATTTCTCAAATTCAAGAACTTTGAACTTTGTTGGGAACGTCAAATCCAACACCAAACATAGTTGTGTGGCATCAATATTTCCATAGACATCTGTTCTTTCAATTACTCGAAATCTTTCTTCTAAAACATCCAGCTTTTCCTTAGCCTGAGTGCCCTATTGTTGCCCCATTTCTACCTTAGGGTAATCTATACTCAGTGTTGACACATTATTTATTTAGACTCCACCAAGATCTGTGACAAGATGAGGGATAGTGTAAAGTGGGTTATTTGTGGCAACATATTATTGAGCAACTTGTTGTTGTTGAACATTCACAGGCCGATCAGTGCGTCGAGGGGTAAATCCTCGTGGATATGTTGGATCCTCCATTTCTTGAATTGGATTGTTTGACTGTGATGTTTCTGCTGCTACCTTCCCTTTTCTGGCTAAGAGCAACTCAAGTATGTTCGTTACTTGTTCACTAAGATTACTTATCTCTTGTTTCATTTTATCTACATCTTTGTCTTGCTCTTCCATGATTCAACTTTTAGACCGAGTGTTGTAGAGATGGTGAAATGGCATGGAGTGAGCAATTTGAAAATAGTCTTTTATGAAGCCCTTTTTTATTTATTTACGCTGTAACCCAAAAGAAAATAAAATAATAAATAAAAGAAGCACAAGCATGCAGAGAAACAACAACAACAACAACAACAACAACATCAAAAAAAAAAATAATAATAATAATAACATATGGCGAATAAAATAAACACTTTAATAGGAAAATTTGCACTACAAAAGGCTTCCATTATCATATTGAAAATAAACTAAAGTAGAAAGCCAATAAAACTGCCCTTAGTATTTCAAAGTCAACCTGCAATCCATCATATTGTTCTTTTATATAGGCGTAGTTTCTCATTAATCATTCGACCGCATCTTGGTACTTATTAAGGCAAATATTGAGTAATCGAGCAACCTCTCTTAGGTTTTTGTTTTCAATAGTGAGCTCAATTAATTGTTCTCCTCTTGCATTAAGTGTCAGTTGTAAGTCATCGACCATTTGGTGTAGTGATCTATTCTTTTCCTCTACCAATACAATTTCTTTATTTCTTAAACTGATGACCTCTTTCAACTCCTTGGCCAATTTACGAAGTGAGGTGATTTCTGATTGTTGCCTGAAAATTTGATCATTCTGCAATTTCAGGGTTGTTTGTGAAGTTTCCTTATCTCTTCTTAATTGATCCATCCTTCTATTGATGTCGCGAGCCTCCGCATCTAATCCTGCTATTTCTCTTTCTAATCTCTCTTGATTAGAGGCATTGCTTCTTATTTGGTTCAACTCTTTTTCTAATTCAACATTTCGCAACGATTCTTGTTTTATCTTCAATTGCAATCTCTCATTTTTTTGAACTAATGATGAATTTATTTTTTGCAACTCATCACATTCCATTTCATGTGCATTTTGTTCTATCAATCCAGTTGGCATCACTTCTATATTAGGTTTTAGCTTATGTTAAGATGTGGAGCTCAATTCATCTATCGAGCTTTGATCGTGGAGAATCATCATACAAGGATCGAGAAAGATAAATCAGGGAAGATTTGATAATCTAGAATTTCTTGCTGTCCAGAGGGGACTGTTGAGAAAAGTGAAGCCAAAACTGAAGAAGGAAATATATAAAATCACATTTTCCTTCTAGGATTTGGTTTTCAACAATTTTCTTTTCCTATTAAGTTTTGGTGTGAGCATCTATAAATACACCTATAACTTCATAAATCTAGAGACATAGAAACACATATAGAAATCTAGAAATCCAGAGATGTAGATATCTAGAGTGAGTATTTTTTGTGAGAGAAAGGTGTGTGAATCCTTTTAGAGAGTGTTCTTTTGTATTGGTTTCGCTAACCAAGAACACTAAGAGCGAGATTGTATGACGAGATTAATTGAGTGTTTCTTCATTGTAATCTTTAGCTAATTTAGTGGAGCCTGCCGGTGTAGAAACTGGACGTAGCCTTTTTATTGTTGGGGTGAACCAGTATAAATCTCGGTGTCAAGTGTCGCTTTCCCTGAATCTCTTTATTTTAAGTTTTATTAATCTTATGATCTGATATGTGGGTTGTGTGATTGGGAATTCTACTTAAGCCTTAGGCTATTAAGTTTGGGCCTAGTTTATTATTGTTTTCGTGAATTGTTTAGTTTTATTTTGATTTATTTTCCAACAACTAGTATCAGAGCTTCTAGGTTCAGGAGCAATGGGAGAAAGATTTGCATCAGTTCACAAGTTTAATGGACAAGATTTTAGTTATTGGAAGATGCAGATTCAGACTTTTCTAACTTACAATAAAGTTCATAAAGGTTTGAAGAAGAGATATGAGAGAATGGATGATGAAGAAAGGGAAACGTTGAATCAACAAGCCGTGACCATTATCAAATTGGCATTGTCAAAGGAAGTTGCAAGTCTTGTGGCAAATGAGACTGTTGAAATAGACTTGATGGAGGCTTTGACAAACAGGTATGAAAAGCCCTTTGCCAACAATAAATGTTATCTTGTTAGGCGATATTGAACCTATAGAATAAATGAGAATAGTTCAGTCAATGCTCACCTAAGAGAGATGACAAATCTGAGAAATTAGTTAGAGCCTACTAATATCACTTTTTCTGATGAGGTTAATGTTATTCTACTTTTAACCTCATTGCCTGATAGTTAGGAAACTATCAAGATTACAGTATCTAATTCATTAAGAAGTGGTAATCTTAAGTTTTCTGAGATTTGTAATGCAGCAGTTACTGAAGAACTTCATAGGAAGGGTAGTAGTTCTAGTAAAGAGTGTACTTCTGAGTCAGCACTGGCTGTTAGTAAGGGTAAGGAAAAGGTAATGGAGGAGCAGCGTAGCAATAACAGTTGTAGTAGTAGTAGAAGAGATTGGCTAAAAAATATAGTGTCATTATTACCATAAGAAAGGTCACATTAATTCCAAGTGCAAACGAATGAGCGATGACTTGCTCAAGTTACAGGCAAATGTGGTAAAACATGATGTCTTGGTTTGTGTTGAGAGTAACACAAAGTTTGAAAACTTTCCATCAAGGTGGGTCGTAGATAGTGCAACTTCAATACATGTAATTTCATATAGAAGATTGTTCACCTCCTTTACTCCAAGCAATTACGGCTCAGTAAGGATGAGGTATGGTAAGGTTTATGTATTGAGAGGAATCAGAGACATCATGCTAAAGAAAGATAATGGAGCTCATTGGTGCTACGAGGTGTGAGGTATGTTCCTAGCATCACATTGAATCTTATCTCAGTTGGTAAGTTAAATGATGAGGGTTATAGGAGTGAGTTTAGCAATGGCTCATGGAGACTCACTAGAGGATCAGATTTGGTCGCAGTAGGGCACAGACAGTTTGCACTAAACACTGTTGATTTGAGAGTTGCCAGAAGACTAGAGAAACGATGGATGCAAGTTAAAGCTGCAGATGGTTTGTAGAGAGGCAAAGTTGCACCAGCACCAATGACAACCGAGATTGATCGAGGAGATCAATGTTCATGGAAAGGGCAATTGAGAGAACCAAATGAGGAATTTAGTTTGGAGGGTTGTCAAAATACCTCAATTGACAGACAACATGATTCGATGAAGCCTTTAGGACGATTTGTTGCATTAGTGGAGACTTAGAGAGATACTGGAGTCAGTGGGAGTTACTCAATCTTGGCAGCTAGCTTCAATGATAGAGTGAAGGACATCTTCTCTAACATGTGGTTTAAGAGGAAGATGTTGCCTGACACCACTTAGTTCGAGTGAGAGTACATGGTTGTGTCTCTTTATGTCTGGGAGACAAGCTCACATAGATGACTCATGCCTTGGGGTCAATCACAGATGTGGACTAGACTTATTTTTCTAACATTTTTGATGTTGCAAGTTTCTTGATTATTTGCGAGAAGTCAGAACCAATTATTTTGCTGAAGTAGGAGTTCTTTGATAAATAGTCTCTAAGTGGGAGATTGTTAAGATGAAGAGCTCAATTCATCAATCGAGCTTTGATCGTGAAGAATCATCGTACAAGGATTGAGGAAGACGAATTATAGAAGATTTGAGAAGCTAGAATCTCTTGTTGTCCTGTAACGACCTGACTTTCTAAGACTCAATTCCCTAAGATCGTCATAATCATGTATGCTTAAAACGATGAAACAACTTGGTTTTAGCATTTGGAAATTTAATTTGATTTTAAAGTAGCCAAAGTAATAGAGAAATTATATATTATCAGGATCCAAATTTAAATAAAAACATAATAATATATTACTAAAACTCCTCAAAGAATTAATAAGGATACTAAAACCCCACAATGGTTCAATAATACAAAAATAACTGAATAAATGATCTAACATAAATTTGAATACTGAAAGTAAAATGATTAAAAATGCGAAAAAGCTATGTAACTCGACCATGGCTTCTTCACAACCGATCCTCATCAGCCATCCAGTACGCCATTGTCATTATTTGAAAAAAAAAATTAAGAAAAGGTTGAGTATGTAAAACACATACCCAATAAGTAACCCAACCCACTGTTGGATATGCAAACACACACAGTCATGCAATGCTCATGCTGGACCCATTTCTAGCGTTTTCAGTCTGGGCTACCAGCTAATTCATTATTCAGTCTAGGCTAGAAGCCAATTCATTATTCAGTCTACGCTGGTAGACAATTCATTATGACATGTCATTTAAAAATCCTCTTAGTGACAGCACACCCCCACCCTTTCAAATGCCACCTCTAGAGTACTAGTGTGAGACTTCTCAAGAGGCCTTACTACTATCTGATGATGGATGACACTCAATCAGTTTAGTCGGCCCCCCCTCAACACCGACCCTCTAAATCGGGGGAGGCTGTCACTCATCATTTCAATCTGTGCAACATAAAACAATTCATGCAGAGGTCCCAACTAACTTATCAATCATATTGAACACAATTTCCATTCATGAAATCTTACAACATCTAAGGCACCTAACATATTCATCAGTTGATGCCTCTAATAGTCAACATGCTTATACATATCATGGCATTCAATCTAGTAATTCGGTAGACAACAAGAATATAAGATCACATAGAGATGCTTATCATCGACATACAACACATATATACAGTCAGATATTTTAGCAAGGCAATTATCATACAATTTTTCTATCCTAGCTCGAAGGCTTCTCCATGAGCAGAGTCATTTACCTTAGTTTTCTAAATAATCCTAAATTAGTTCTTACTAGATTGATCTACGTTCCTCAATAATTTTCAGCTTACTATTTGGAACCGTTGCTGTTACTGCCCACGTGCCGCTGCCGATACGAAGAGAGAAAGTGAATGCATGAGAGATGAATGATGAGGAGGAGGTTTGTGTGAAAGGGAAAGGGAAAAGAGGAGAGGAAATTTTCTATTGAAAAGAAAAAAGCTTGGTGGTTATGGTTTCATAACATGCATCTTTATAAGGTTTTCCATAAATCCGAATCCTATTTCAATTTGGTATAAATTAAAAAAAAAGGTCATTATCTTTAACTATTTCGATAAAATCTTTCTTATTTTATCTTTTATTTTATCCAAATAAAAACCCAATAATTTTCGTCCTCTTTTCCTAAAAGATAAATTTTTTTCTTATTTTATCTTATTTTATCTCTTATTTTATCCAAATAAAAACCCAATAATTTTCATAATCTTTTCTAAAAGATAAATTTTTCCTTATTTTATCTTATTTTATCTCTTATTTTATCCAAATAAAAACCCAATAATTTTTATAAGTTTTTCCTAAAAGATAAAATTTCTCTTATTTTATTTTATCTCTTATTTTATCAAAATAAAAACTTTAATAAATTACATAATATTTTCTTAATTCTCTTGAAATAAAATAATTAATTCTTAATTCCAAAATTCATCTAATTAATACAATTAATTCTTAATCGCTTAATAAATCTAAAAAAATAATGCTCATTAATAACCAGTTCAAATAACGTGATGTTACATGTTCAGTGGGGATTGTTGAGAAAAGTGAGGTCAAAACTGAAGGAAATCTATAAAATCACATTTTCCTTCTAGGATTTGGTTTGCAACATTTTTCTTTTCCTATTAAGTTTTGGTGTGAGCCTCTATAAATACACCTGTAATTTCAGAGATCTGGAGACATAAAAACACAGATAGAAATCTAGAAATTTAGAGATGTAGATATTTATAGTGAGTGTTTTTCTGTGAGAGAAAAGTGTGTGAACTCTTTTAGAGAGTTTCATTTTGTATTGGTTTGGCTAACCAAGAACACTAAGAGCGAGATTGTATGGCGAGGTTAATTGAGTGTTTCTCCATTGTAATCTTCAGCTAATTTAGTAGAGTCTGCCGGTGCAAAAACTAGACGTAGCCCTTTTATTGTTGGAGTGAACCAGTATAAATATCGGTGTCAAGTATCTCTTTTCCCGAATCTCTTTATTTTCAGTTTTATTAATCTTGTGATCTGATCTGTGGGTTGTGTGCTTGGGAATTCAACGTAAACCTTAGGCTATTAAGTTTGGGCCTAGTTTGTTATTATTTTTGTGAATTGTTTAGTTTTATTTTGATTTATTTTCCAACAGCTTCTTCTTACTCTTGTGAGTTGTCAAGATGACCACGCTTTTAGCTCCTTTTGAATGTCATGACTCATATGCTTCAAAAGAATCATTATGATAGTTGGATTTTATCCACTATCTTTCATGCTGTTACAATTTTTTGAATTTTGGTTTTACAGAACCCTGTATCATATGCAAATTCAAAGTCTTTCAACCCGTATGTGGTAGGAATCAACTTTCGTGCCCAAATTTGGCGCAATACCATAAGGGAGCGTAGGCTACACAACCCCAAGGACCCAAAAGTGGCGAGTTTTGGAATTTACCACACTTGTACATCATAGGCTTAGTTGACATCCAAGGAGCTCACCACACTACATCTTCTATCTTTAATTTTGCAAAGAAATCTCACCAAGCATCCTTTCCTAGAAACGTCGAGCTCCAACTTGATTGTACAAATTCTACAATAGGATTTTGCAACTTACTCCACGAACTTGAAAACTTGACTTGAGGACATTTGAAGTCAGACGAGCATTTCATATGACTAAGAATCCAAATATATAATAATGGTGCACATCCTGCAAATTTTCGTGTTCCTCTTGTTCTACAATGATTTAATGATCGAAAGGTTTCTGCTAATATAGGTATGACGAGATCAACTCATGTCTCCACTTTGGCGAACAACTTAACCACTTGTTCCTCAACATACCCACAAACTTTCGGTAATAAAACTGCATTGAAGATACATAATGCTAGTAATGTCAATTCTTTGTCTTCATTTACAAATTTATGTCGACGATTCAGTATGTACCCTATTGGTAGGCATGTATTCTTTCCTTTCTTTTTCGCTTGTTTTTCAATCTCAAAATCCATTATGCGATATTTGGAGAAAAAAGAAAAAAAAATCTAATCAAAATCTAAATCTTTTCCAAAATGAGATAAAATAAATTAATAATAATAATAATAATAATAAGATAAATAAATAAAATAAAGTAAAATATATGGACCAAACATGGTATCTACAAAGGATATGTCTATACTCACAATGACACCATTGTCAATGGTCGTGAACTTCTGAGTGCAAAGGTCTAGACGTTTTTAGAACTTATTGAGGACCAACAAAATTAGGGTTTCCATTGCCTGTGGTGTAGTTGATTTATGTTAGATTAAAAGGTGAGGTACACATAGAAATTGAGACATATTGAATATAATGTGTAGTAGAATACTCACCTCATATGTTACCCATTCACTTTTCTTAGAAAGTGTAACAAAGAATTCCTTCGTCTTTTCAGTGTATAGGCAACGACATTGTTCGTCGTTTGTCGCTTGGTCTTTTATCCATTGATAGAACTTGGATGTTGTGACCATCGAAACTTGAAAACAAGAGTTGTATGATGGCTTACTGACGCCATCACCCATTATTATATCCTCAGCCTTTGCCTTTAGCTTTCTTTGTTTGATGTGAACCTTTGTACTTCTACCACATTCAACTGGGGATGGTTCTTGATCTTCTCCCTATAACATTGGCCCTACTCTTCTTCTTTTCTAGCCCAGTGAACTTTGAAGGAAGATTTCTCTTTCGAGTACTTCGACATTGGGTTGGCATAATCTCTTCCTAGGACCCAGTGTGTGTTTCTAGCGTCGCAACAAGGGACGCGATCTTCTCATCGGGCACATCTATCCCACTAACTGAAGGAGATTGAATCGGCTTAGCACCATGTGCGATCTTATCATTGGGGACCGTGATCATCTAATTGAGCACCTTGATCGTACTAACCGAACACGATTGAACTGGCTCTACGCAACGTGCGATCGTCTCATCATGGACCACAATTGTCCTATTGGGTTTTATGTCTTGAAGCTCGTGGTATGTAAACGTTGTTAACATATTCTATTATCAACAAAGTAGTTATGAAGTTATTCAGTAAATTTGTTATTTAATAAGTGAATTGTTAAGTATAAATCAATAAATACAATAAACTAGGGCATCTCATACCCAAGATTTTCTCCCACTAGCCCTAGATTATAAAACTTTGAGTTCCAGACTCTATAGATGACCCTCAAACACTTTAGCCAAGAAGGCCTTCGTAAACGGATCAGCAATATTCTTCTCTGACATTATCTGTCTGACAACAACGTCGCCTCTTTGCATGATCTCCCTGATGAGATGGTACTTTCATTCGATATGCTTTCCCCATTTATGGCTTCTAGGTTCTTTGGAATTTGCAACTGCACCATTGTTATCGTAGTACAAAGTGACTGACATATACATATTTGGAACCACTTCCAAATTAGTCAAGAATTTCCTAAGCCATACTACTTCCTTTGTTGTCTCACAAGCAGCTATATACTTAGCTTCCATGGTGGAGTCTACAATACATCTTTGCTTAATACTCCTCCAAACTATGGATCCTCCATTTAGAGTGAACACTAATCCCCAAGTAGATTTCCTTGAATCTATATTAGTCTGAAAATCCGAGTCAGTGTATCCCGTAAGAGTCAAATCCTTACTTCCATACACAAGCACATAGTCTCTCGTTCTCCTAAGATACTTGAGGATATTCTTAACAGTAGTCTCATGATCATATCTAGGGTTGGACTGGTATATACTGACAATTCCTACTGCATAGCATATGTCGAGTCATGTACACAGTATTGCATACATCAAACTACCAACTGTTGATGCATAGGAAATAAGTCTCATATTCTCAACTTCTTGAGGTGTCTTAGGACACTGTTCCTTAGACAAATGAATCCCATGTCTAAAAGGTAATTGTTGGGTGTGTATGTCCTAAAACTCGAATGGCTTGTAAACATATTCTATTGTCAATAAAGTTGTCATTGAAGTTATTCAGTAAGGTTGTTATTGAATCATTTATAACTCTATAAATCCAATAAACTAAAGAACCCGTGGCTGTTATATGAATACTTAGGCTATATGTGGAGACATAAAAGTGGATCAAGTCTAAGTAAATAGCC
>JAOANK020545443.1:0-12368 GCA_026257165.2 Telfairia occidentalis
GTTAGCTCAGGATTGAGATCAAGTTACCTAGGTCATCAGGTTGAAATGAGTCAGTGTTTTTCAGTGATCGGCATTAACTGAAATAGTGACTATTTCGTGGTCCTAGAATTTTGCAATCTCATCGCATAAAACGCCCCCACTCGCATGTCTCCACATGAACGATTCAGGATCACATCTTTTGTATCATATACAAAGCGTGTCGCGTTCCATAGTGTCCTCAAGAAAAGGTACCCAGTCTAATCCATATACTACGGATCGTTTTGGCTATTTACTTAAACTCGATCCACTTTTATGTCTCCACATATAGCCTAAGTATTCATATAATAGGCACGGGTTTTTTAGTTTATTGGATTTATAGAGTTATAAAAGATTCAATAACAACCTTAATGAATAACATCAATAACAACTTTATTGAATATATAATGTGTTTACAAGCCATTCAAGTTTTAAGACATACACACCCAACAAAGGAAGTGTACTATTGGACAAGGAGTCCTCAAAGTCAAAAAAGTACTCTAGTTGGCACAAACATTGGTGGGAAAATCACAAAAAGAATTGCAAAGGGAACTCCAATTAAAAACTACACTATCCCATCAAGCATCAACAAACACTTCAAAATTTCGTGTAGAAGCCCTTTTATTTATGTTAAACCACAATTTCCACAAAAGGGTCTCCACTACATTGCACCATAAAAATTTGCCTTTTCCTTTTAGTTTGATCCTACAAATTATAAAACAAGAATATATACTCCTGGTGACGATAGTTTTCCCAACGAAAAAAAAAAATCATCGGGCAAAATAATCTTTTCTAACGCTAAGTAAAAACGTCGAGATGTTGGATAAGTAAAACTAGCGTTTTACATTTCCGACGTTTTTTAGGGCTTTGTCGACGTTTTAAGAAACATCAACAAAAGTGAACCCTAAAAATCAATTTCTTCCCCCTTTCTTCTTCCTTTCTTCTCTCCTTCAAATTTAGTTTCTTCTTCCTCTCTCTCGCAGCGCTCTCTTGATCTTGTCGCTGCCTCTCCTTCACCGTCTCTATCATCGTCGTCGTCGCCATGTCTGCTAGTCGCTGCCAATCGCCCTTCTTGCACTGTGAGTTTTAGGAGTTTTTTTTTTTTTTTTTTGGTGAATTATGAAATAATGGATGAAATGGATGTTGTTGAAGTGTTGATTTGGGAGATTATCTTGACTTGGAATGGATGGAGGGGTAAAGGGAATTTGAATGGAGAGCTTAGGAAATTAGGTTGAAATCTTAAATTTTTATGAAATTGCTTATATTTATATGTGTTTGTTCTTTGTCTTTGGTTGTTTGGGCTCGCTGCAATTTGGAGGGTTGAATTTGCTCCTGTTTGTAATTCTTCTTGTTGTTGGGTCGTTGAATTTGTTTGAATAATGAGGAGAGTTTTGAGAATTCAAGGGTGGTGTGATTTTAAATGTACTTTTGAAGAAGATTATGCGCTTTAAATATTATTTAAGCACTTTTTATGCTCTATTGAAAGTGAAAACAAACATGTTGGAGGGTGATTTATGTTCTTTACAAGTTACGTAGAAACTTTGTAAGATTTTTTGAGATTGAAAATGACACTTAGACACTTTCTAGATTGTTTTGAGAGTGAAAATGGAACTTAGACACCTTCTCGACCACTAAGGAACATTTTATTTACTTTGACGTGCTAAGGGCGAATTATATATTTTGAAAGTTACTTAGACACTTTCTTGGTGATTTTGAGAGTTAAGATGACACTTTTGCACATTTAAAACCACCAAGGCACCTTTTCGTTACTTTAACATACTAGGGGAAAAAATGTCATGTGCTTTAAATGGAACTTAGACACTTTATTTCTAGTTTCTCTTGAGAGTAAAAATGACATGTAGCCATGTTGTTGTAAGTCACACTCATGTACTTTTTTGTTATGTTGACATGCTAAGAGGCAAGTTATGAGCTGTAAAAATTACTTAGAAGCTTTCTATGTTGTTTTGAAAGTGAAATGACACTTAGGCACTTTCTAAGGTATTTTTAGAGTGAAAATGGAACTTAGATACCCTTTAAGCCACTAAAGCAACTTTTGGTTTCTTTGACTTGCTAAGAGCGGGATATGTGGTTTAAATGTTACATATAGAAGCTTGTTCTTAATGAAATTTTGGTTGATCGATATATAATTAAAGTTTATAATGTGAAATATGTCTTAACTTAATAATTGTGTTTTTGTTCTCAATTTGAATTGTTGAGAAGGTTTTGTATAAACAACTATAGGATTAGCGTATTTTCTAGTAGTTCATCTTGTTAAACGTTCGCTATAGGATTGGTTCTTCGGTGTAGATTATTTTCTAAAAGTGGCTTTTCTTTACTCACAAATGGTTCAATGTCCATGTTTTCAAGTCATTTTCATTACTTTAGTATTCTAGACCATCTCTTAAGCACATTGGAAAACACAATCTGTAAGTACATTATTTGTATGTTAATTTAATATATTATTTAATTGATTTCTTTCTAAATCGAATTATCAATAATATGTTGTTAATCGTATTTCATCTTTTGTGTTCAAATTTATATGTTTTCATGGTGTAATCCTTTATGCTCCTGGTTGGAATGATCTACAGAACTTGCATGCATTTTCACCTCTTTATTTTTACAACGGAGGAGTTCGGGAGTTTCTTGCTATTATAAAGAACCATCTTTTCCTTGTGAGGTTTGTTCTTGTTATTTGTATCATTACTTTCTTTCTCTCTTTTTGTCCTCTTAAAAAATTCTTCAGAAACGTGGCACTTATGAGGCTAAATCTAAGAGTTCATACAATCATAGCATATGTTTGTATGCAAATTGGTGCATGATTTTAGATAATTAGCATTGGATTAATAGAGAAATGTGTTATGCTTAAACAGTGATTAGCATTTGAGGTGCTCCCTGATTTTATTGCATTTTCATTATTTAGGGTGTATAACAAAGGTTTATCAAATAAACAAAACATTTTTAAACTCGTCTTTAGTTTTGTGCTTGAGTTCGTTTCCAATACAGTAAGTATAATTGAGACAGATTGCGGTGTCAATTGGAGATTGGTACTTCGATAGAGCAAGTGTCAAAGAATGTAGTTGGTTAGCTATGAGCAACCAACAATATTTTTTTTAATTAAATTATTTTGGGAAGGATGACAGGCATTGTCGTCATCTAAAACTTGCATATTCCGACATTTTTGTAGAAAATGTTGGTAAAACCTTCCCCGACTATGTTCTCCCGACAATATTGCCAATAAATTTTATGCATTGGGAGAATGAAATACCAACGTTTTTTTTTTAGATATGACGACATTTTTGTTCGTAGGTAAATGTGATAAATTTTGTAGAAAGAGTCTACTCTAAAGTTTCTTTGATATCCCTTGAAAAAAACCATTGGATATGGAAGGTTTGGAGTATAACATGGCACCATTTGGACATGATTTCACAATTGAGGAAGAGAAGGTCAATACCTTCCGCTCTCTTTTTGTATAAAATACACCAATTGGGGGATATTTAATTCATTAATAATGTTTTTAACCCTAGTTCATACATTATTCCCTAGAATAGAAAGGATCAGATTATGACTGTAAAGCAGTACTTCTCAGTTCTCAGACGATGTTATCACAAATCATATACACACAAAACATAGCAATGATGAGACAATTAAAATCGACCTCAATAACTACATTTCATTCATCGAAAACGTCATCAAATCCGCCAATGACATTGCTGCAGCTTCTTATCGGGTTAGTTCAAGTTGTTTTTTTTTTTGTTTAATTAATTTTATGGAAATTAAATTTGAAATATCCCACCACAATTGAAGTTACACCAATTTGTACCCTTCATCAAATTTCAAAAGAGATCATTTTTAATTTTCCAAAAACAACAAACATATATACAAACTTAATTAATTAAATTAAATGATACGTAGTAGTTTCAACTAATATATAACAGTTGTAGTTGAATTTCAGTTGGGATGCAAAAAGGGCGAAAAGCTTAAAAAAAAAAGGAGAAACTATTCCCATTGAAACTTTTTTTAATCAATCACATGCCTAGGCATGTTCCCAAATTTAAATCTCCTTGAGATGTTTTCCTCCAAATTCATCCCAATTTAAAAATACTTCCTCAAATTCACCTCTTTGGGTAGTTGGCCGTTCTTCCTTTTTTTTCATATTCATTCTTCTTACAGATCTAACTTTGATCCATAATCTCATCAAGAGCATTTTTCTAGATTATTTCCTAACCAAAAGAGGTACAATTGTTGATCACCCATCACAAGGAAATGTGTATATGCGTGTGTGGAAAAAAAAGAGAGAAAAGCATAAAAAAGTTACCTTCCGACGCAGGTCAAGGGGGAAAACCAAGAGCCACTGAAGGAGAAACGAACGATGATGATGGTGTGGCGGACGAACATGAATAGTGGTGAGGGACGCCGCGAACGGCAATTGCAAATGAATCACAAAGGGGAGATCGAGATAGGTTGAAGGGAGAAGGAAGAAGAAAATGAGGAGGAAGAAGGAGCGCTCGTTTTTTAGCGTTCGGTATTGCTGACAAAATCGTTCTATCGAGATATCTTCATAATGTGACGCAGCTCATTCAACGCGCATTTCATTAAAACATTTTAACTATCTTAGATGAAACTCTTATCTCGCTGGTATTACTTTACTTTACCGACGAGCTGAACGTCTCATCAGTATATTGTCTTTACCGACGAGCAACTTCGTCGCATAGCATATATCCACGTCGGTATTACTTTCTCACCAAAGCCAAAATCTGGCATGCATCAAATGTTGCTAACGAGTTATCATGTCGTTGGGAATACTAAGTAACACTAACGACCTCTTATTTTCGTCGGCAAAATCAGTTTATACAAACTTTATTTTGCATCAGGAGTTTCCTCCTCGTCGGCATAACTTGAAATTCTTTTAGTGAAATGTGATTTAAAGGGCTGCCTCCAAAACAAAAACAATCATTATATTGGATCACCGTCAAGAAGTTCATTAAGTTGGCTTATGTAAAAACAAATCCTCAATAGCAAATACAGCATCAAGACAAATCATCAAATCAAGGAGATTACAATCAACACTACAAATCTCCTCCCTTAATTTTATCTAAGACAAAAACGACAGCACATTGATGTAGTAGCAAAATTAGCTTAATTTCTACTGCTTTCCTTCTCCAAAATTGTGTTTTTACTTTGTTACTATTGAGAATTTTTTTTCCTTTTAGGTTTCTCTTTTGTTTTCATACTAGATCCTTTTTCTTAGAAATTTTCGTCTCCCTCCGTGTCTTTTTAAGGAACTTCAGAACAGATTGTACAAGCATTGAAACACACAGATTTTTGTATACAAGAAAATTGATTCTAAAATTCTTGCTCTCTAAATATACACTCCCTGGGTGATCTTCGATCTTTTTTTCCAAGCTAGTTATTTTATGGTATCAGAGCCAACACGGAGGGAAACCTAGAGTAAGTTAGTTAATTTTATTATTTTTATTTTTTGTGCAGAAAGTTTCATTCAGATGCTTCTGTCCAAAATCTCAGAGCCTACACAACAGTCCACAATATTCCTCTGTCCAAATGCCTGTTGCTGAAAAATCAAACCAACCTACTCTCATCAACATTTCTCATGGACAAGAAGGAACAACAGCTCTCAATCCAGACATTCCATCAATGTGCTTCCCTCATCTCCATCTCCACAAATTATTTTCTCTGGAAATCTCAAATGCTTCCCCTAATTAGAACACTTGGGCTGGAACATCACCTACGGGAAAATGCATTAGTGGGGAATGACACAGAAAATCTTGCAGAAACCGATCCTCAACTCAACATATGGAACAACAATGATGGCCTATTGACCTCATGGCTACTAGGAATCATTGTTGAAGATGTGTTATCCTTGATTGAGGGCACTGAAACTGCAAAACAGGTAAAGAATTCTTTAGAAGAAATCTTATTGACCATGACTAAGGAAAATGAAATACATTTGAATGAAGCTTTGCTTACCTTGATAAAGGGAACTATGTCCCGAGAAGATTACATTAGAAAGTTTAAAAATCTCTACGATAAGTTAGCTGCAATGAAGAAACCTCTACATGATGTGACAAAAGTCTTTCACTTAGCTAAGGGATTAAGAAGCAAATACAAAGATTTTAGGACTGCTATGCTTTCTAAATCACCCTATCCTTCATACAATCAATTTGTTCTTGCTTTGAAAACTCATGATCAACTTATGTGTGCCGAAGAAGAAGAAAAAGCTAGCCCTTGTAATTTTAACCAAGCCTTCTTATCAAACCGTGGAAGAAGTAGAGGAAGTGGGAGACAATTCTCTTCTAGAAGAAGAGGATTCTACCACAGAAATCAATCAAAAGGACAATCACACCTCCAGGGGAACTCAAATGAATGCTTCAGCCCTTTGTAAAAAGGTAAGGCCTATGGTTCCAGCAGTAACATCACTGAAAAGAAAGTTATGTGCCAAATATGTGGCAAAAACAACCATACTGCATTAGAATGTTGGAATAGGTTTGACCATACTTATCAAAGTGAGGAGATCCTTGAGGCTCTTGCTGCTATCACATTAAATGAAACCAATGATATGAAGATTTTATGCTAACTCAGGAGCAACTTCTCATATAGTCGACGATCCAAGTACTCTCTCCTTTAAACAACCTTATAATGGCTATGATAAGTTGTTTGTTGGAAATGGACAAGGTTTAACATAACACACACTGGAAATATTCATCTTCAAACAAAAACGGGAAATCTTACTCTTAAAAATGTTTTAATAGTCTTTGAAATGAAAAAAAAATTTGTTGTCAATTAGCAAATTTACCAATGATTATAATTGTTGTATTTCCTTCTTTGCTAATAAGTTTGTCATTGAGAACCAACAAGGACAGCTGCTACCTGAGGGATATGAATCAAAGGGGCTATACATACTATAAAATTGAAGAACAACCAAGGAAAAATCCCAACTACACTCACAGTTTCAGCAGAAATTGACTCTGCTTGCCCACCCTTTACTGCAAATTCAAGAGAAAATGCATAAAATAATTCTACTATCCTTTCTTTATCCAATAAAAATGTTTTTTTTTTCTAGTCGTAATTTTGCTCCTAATTTGCATTCTGCCCGTACTTTTCCTACGGTAACAGAAATTAATTCTGCCCTTACTGCTATGGTTGGTAATTCTGAATTGAATAAAGTCTCATTTTCTATTTGGCATAGACGTATGGGTAACTTAAATGATAAGTTTTTAAAGCTTCTTGCAAATAAACAACTTGTTAATATAACAAGCTGGAAAAAGGAAGAACAAATTTGCACTAGTTGTCAACTTGGCAAGAGTTGTAAGTTTCCCTTCAAAACTAATGGAAAATCATGCCTTAAATCCCCTAGATAAAATTTATTGTGATCTTTGGGGTCCTGTACCTATTTCCTATTGTTAAAACTTCAAGTATTATGTTAGCTTTATAGATGATTACTCAAGGTTTACGTGGCTTTATCCTCTTAAACAAAAATCTGACTTTTTTGCTACCTTTATCAGGTTTCAACTCTTAGTGGAAAATCAATTTGAGAGACATATCAAAGTCTTTCAAAGTGATGGTGGAGGGATATTCACATCCAATGCGTTTAAACTACACTTGGAGCAAAAAGGGATACGCCACCAATACTCTTGTCCATACACACCACAACAAAACGGTGTAATAGAAAGAAAGCATAGACATGTAGTGGAAACAGCCCTATGTATAATGTTCCAAAGTCACATGCCCCTAAAATATTGGGTGGACTCGTTCTTAACGGTTGTTTATCTTATAAATCGCATGCCCACAAAAGCATTATCCCTGGACTCCCCCTTCCCAAAACTTGATGGAAAAGAACCAAATTATAGTAATATTAGAGTTTTTGGACGTAGGTGTTTTCCCTATCTTAGAAATAGGACAAATTTCAACAAGTTTTCAAAAGGAACTTACCCTTGCATATTTATTGGATATAACATGGAACACAAAGGATATAGGTGTCTTGACCCTAGTAATAAGCGCATCTATATTTCTAGGCATGTAATATTTGATAAATTGTGTTATCCCTTTGATGAAAATTTGTCTAATAGCACAATTAAGAGTGCTTTCCCTCTAGTGACTTGTCTTTACAGATGATTCAAGAGAGGAAGTTGGCTGCCTTGAAGGAAATCAAATCTCTAATGCTGCAACAACCAATCAAAGGATGAAGAAGTTTATATTTGATTTCACAACATCAATCGAAGATCAACAACAACGCCCAAATAGCAGCGCCACAGAAAATGAAAATGCTGACAGCACAACGACACCGACCATAGAAACCAACCCCACAACAGAACAAGGAATGGAAACGAGCCCAAAACAGACTAATTCTGACAACACCGAAATGCTTGACTCTCCTAGCATAGACTTGCTGTTTCAACCTTTTAATACCTCTATTGAACATCATGTACAACCAGATTTTGCATCCACGCCTGATATGAGCCGTCAACTATACACTGAATTGCCTTTTCCTTCTACAAGTACAACAACCAATTTGTAACAACAGCAAGATTCCACAACTCATCTGATGATCACTAGGAACAAATTAGCACAAAATTCAGCTCTTGATACAACCTTAGCCAAAGAAATCAGCACCATGAATAAGGACAAAAGATACACTGCTTATCTAGCTGAGAAAGAGCAAATAGAGCCTAAAAACTATAAAGTAGCCCTAACTCAAAACCAATGGAAAAAGGCCATGGAGGAAGAGATGAAGGCGTTACTAGACAATGAAACTTGGGTGCTTGTTCCAAGATCACTTGACACAAATGTCATTGGATCAAAATGGATATTTAAAACAAAGTACAAAGAAGATGGAACCATCGATCGTTACAAGGCATGCTTAGTGGCACAAGAATATACTCAAGTAGAAGGATTGGACTATGGGGAAACATATAGTCCAGTGATCAAACCTACCACCATTAGGTTAATTCTATCCCTTACTACTAGTAATAATTGGCCTATGCATCAATTGGATGTCAAAAATGTGCTTTTGCATGGTCTCCTCAAAGAACAAGTGTACATGGAACAACCACCAGCTTTTGTTAACTCAACTCTCTCTACTTATGTCTGCAAACTTCAAAAATCCTTGTATGGTTTAAAACAAGCTCCTAGAGCTTGGTTTGATAGATTAGTAGATCATCTATTACATATTGGCTTCTTCTATAGCCGATCTGACTCCTCTTTATTTATCTACATAGATAAGACTACTTTAATCCTTATGTTGATATATGTTGACGACATAATTGTCATGGGAAACGACTCTCAATTTATATACAACAACTTATTCAAATTTTAGGCAATGAATTTTCCTTGAAAGATTTAGGGTGTTTACACTATTCCCTTGGAATTGAAGTCAAAACAAATACAAAAGGAATCACTTTGTCGCAGGAAAAATATGCTCGAGATCTCCTCATAAAGACAAAAATGCAAGGAGCCACTCCCATAAGTACACCAATGGCAACATCGTCTCAAGACCAACCCACTGACTCACATGCCACCAATGTAAAACAATACCGAAGTATCGTGGGATCTCTGCAGTACCTCACTTTAACCCGACCAGATATTGTGTAGGTTGTAAATAAAGCTTGCAAAATCTTCAAACACCAACCATCAAAGATTTTAAGGCCGTAAAGAGAATACTGAGATATATTCATGGAACAATAGACCATGGAATCACTTTATATAAACATAGCTCCACTAACTTGTATGATTTTGTGATGCAGATTGGGGAGGTTGCCGAGTAACGCAGCGAAGCACTACGGGATTCTGCATCTACCTTGGCTCCCACTGCATCTCCTAGTCCTCAAAGAAACAACCCACAGTAGCTTGATCAACCTCAGAAGTAGAATATCGAGCTATGGCCACCACGACAACTGAACTAACATGGATCACTTACATCCTACGAGATATTGGAACACCTCTTCTGCAAACTCCCCAATTGTACTGTGACAATATGAGTGCACTGCATATGTCAATCAACCCAGGTTTCCATCCACGAACCAAACACATCGAAATGGATTATCACTTTGTACGTGAAAAGGTAGCTCTTGGTTCCCTTGTCACCAAATTTGTGCCGTCCAAGCAACAAATCGTTGATATCTTCACCAAGCCCCTTACAAAAATTGTTTTTAGAGGCCTTGGAAACAAACTTGGCTTTCGTTCTACCACTACCTTAAGTTTGAGAAATGATGTAAAAACAGATCCTCAACAGCAAATATAGCATCAAGATAAATCAGCAAATCAAGGAGATTACAGTCAACACTACAAATCTCCTCCCTCAATGTTATCTAAGACAGAAATGACAGCACATTCATGTAGCAGCAAAATTAGCTTAATTTCTGTTGCTTTCCTTCTCCAAAATTGTGCTTTTACTTTGTTACTATTGAGAAATTTTTTTCTTTTAAGGTTTCTCTTTTGTTTCCATACTAGATCCTTTTTCTTAGGAATTTTGGTCTCTCTCCATGTCTTTTTAAGGAACTTCAGAACAGATTGTACAAGCATTGAAGCACACAGATTTTTGTATACAAGAAAATTGATTCTAAAATTATTGTTGAATATACACTTCCTGGATTCTTTGATCTTTGATTTTTTCTTTTTTCAAGCTAATTCTTTTAGGCCTGACACTAAGCAGTTCGTTTTTCTGTACTTCTTTTAAACCCCTTTCTCTATTTCGTTCTTTTTCTTCCCTGAGTTTTTGCATTTCTCCCAATTTTTGGAATGAAATATTTAAGGAAATACTAAAGATGTACGCAGACAAAGACGTATGTAAGTGTACCTTTTTTATTCTCCTGTCAGTTTGGGTCGATTTTTGGCGGCTTGACCTTACCAAAAACTGACGCGAATTGATTAACATCGGCTCAAAGCTATTTTAAACCAAAACTGCAAAACTGAACTGTCGGTGGTTCCGATTCGGTCGATTTAATCGATTTGGACGGCTTGAGTTTGCACCCCTAAATCTTGTCGACATCATTTTCGGCTAGAGCGAGGTTAAGGCTTTTGAAACTTGGATGGTTTGGAAGAAAACGAAGAATTTCTTGTGGGTAGACAGACATGAGAGAGGGAGGAATGAATTACTAAATATTTAACAAAATAAAATAACTCTTTTCAAAAGAATGGGACACTGGTTTCTCTTTTAAAAGTTATTTTAAATTTTACTATTTAATTTATAATTTCTAGTTTTCATCCAAACTCAATATCATTTATAGGGTTTTTTTTAGCACTAACCGCATTTTATAAAAAAATTCATCTAATTTAGACTTAGGGTGGGTTCCACAAATCTTTTCATTTAGGCACTTTTTCATAAATTATTTTTAATAAAAATATTTTTATATTTTACTTTTCTTAAATATACTTTAAATAATAATTTTTTATTACTAGTAATTCTATTAATTAAAAGTAAGTTATTTTTACTACCTATTTTAAATATTTATTATTAATCACTTTAAAGTTATATTTGGATAAATTATTTATATAGTGTTTTCTTAAAAAAATATTTTGAAATTAATCCAAAATTTTAAAGTGCATTTTATTTATTAATATTTTCTTAAAAAATATTTTTAATTTAAAATCATTTTAGACACATACGCACATTTTAAATTATTAATTTTTTTAAAAAATTCTCAGAATTTTTTTTTTTTTTTTTTAAAAAAAAGAGAAATTGTAATGGGTAGCAAAAAACATAAAAGTATTTGCAAATCTAGTAAATGTTTTTCAAATTTGCAAATCTAGCAAAATTTATAAATTTGATTTCCACATTTTTTATTATTTCAGTTTTACTCTTATATGTGTATTAGGTGGTATATCTAATATACTATATATTTGATATATCAATCAATTGATATACTTTATATTTGGTATATAAGTCAACTGATATAATATAAAGTATATCACTTAATTTGTTCTATTTTCGAAATTTTTATAATATATTAGTTACATTTAATTTGGTATATTAACAAACATATCTACTTCATATTTTTTACTAATATACTAAATTTAGAGAGAGAAAAAAGAATATCGATGATATTGTTAAGATAGCAAATATGAGTATAACATTATATAATTAAAGTATAACATTGGTATTTTAATTGTATATCAGTACTACTTCAAAATGCATTACAAGTGCATCATTAGTATATCAATAATATATCATAATTTGTTCAAAATACAATACAAGTATTACATTAGTGTCTATCAGCAGTTCATCAGCACTCATTCAAAAATTATTTAAATATAATATTGGTGTATTTATGATATATTAATATTCATTAAAAATTCATTTCAAATATATTGTTAGTGTATCAGTAGTATATCAACATTTA
>JAOANK020546159.1:0-12361 GCA_026257165.2 Telfairia occidentalis
AAATATTATTTTCTACTCTCCAACTTTCTAGACTTTTCTAAAAATATCATGTGTACTCCAAATATTTTTTCTACTCTCCAACTTTCTAGACTTTTCTAAAAAAATATCATGTATGTTGTGATTATTTTATTTCTTCGATATTTCATTATTTAGGTATTTATTTACTTGGCTTATTTGTTAATTTTTTTTAATAGCCAATAAGATTTATTGGCCAACTTTAATGTCTTAAATTTATACGTGGGAAATTAAATCTAATGTAGAACCTTAAAATCTAATGTATAGTAAAAAAATTGATTATAAAATGGCTTGATGCAGAAATTATCTACCCTATAGCTAATAGTAATTGGGTTAGCCCAATGCAATGTGTGCCTAAGAAGGGAGGAATCATTGTGGTAGTCAATGAGACAAATGAATTGATCCCCACCAAAATTGTTACAAGCTGGAGAGTTTGTATGGACTATAGGAGACTGAACAAAGCCACCAAGAAGGACCACTTCCCATTGCCCTTCATTGATCAAATGCTAGATAGATTAGCTAGTCAAGACTTCGATTGTTTCCTTGATGGCTACTCTAGGTACAACCAAATAACCATAGCACCAGCTGATCAAGAAACGACCACTTTCACTTGTCCCTATGGCACCTTTGCTTTTAGAAGGATGCCATTTGGACTGTACAATGCCCCAACGACTTTTCGAAGGTGCATGATGGCAATATTCTCAGACCTAGTAGAATCAGTGGTAGAAGTCTTCATGGATGACTTCTCAGCATTGGGAGAAGACTTTGCAACATGTCTGAACAACTTGGGTAAGGTGTTAGCAAGGTGTGAAGAAACCAATTTAGTGCTCAAATAGGAGAAATGTCACTTCATGGTGACTGAAGGTATTGTACTTGGCCACAAGGTTTCTAAGAGAGGTCTTGAAGTGGATAGAGCCAAGGTAAAGGTAATTGAGAAGATGGAACCCCCTAGCTCAGTGAAAGAAATCAGAAGTTTCTTGGGTCATGCTAGTTTCTACAGAAGGTTCATAAAGGACTTTTCAAAGATATCTAAGCCACTGTGCAGCTTACTAGAAGTGAATAGGCCATTCCACTTTGGGAAGGTTGTGAAGAAGCATTTAGAACACTTCAAAGAGCACTCATTTCAGCACCCATTATGGCAACCCCTAATTGAGAGCTACCTTTTGAGCTAATGTGTGATGCTAGTGACTTTGCTGTAGGGGCAATGCTAGGCCAAAAGAAAGAGAAGATCATCCACCCCATCTATTAAGCTAGACACACTCTCAATGAAAGAATTGTTAGCTGTGGTCTTTGCATTTGAAAAGTTCAGGGCATACTTGATAAGTACTAAGGTGGTGGGCACATTGACCATGCTACTCTCAAGTACTTATTGACAAAGAAAGATGCCAAACCCAGGTTAATCAAATGGATACTCTTTCGGCATGAATTTTATGTGAAGATACACGACAAGAAGAGAACTGAGAATGTAATAGCAGACCATCTTTCTAGGATTGAGAAGCCACAAGACAGAATAGAGATCATAGAGAACTTTCCTGATGAGCAACTATTTGCCATTCAAGCAACTCCCTTGAGCGCAACACCATGGTTTGCAGAATTGGCCAACTACTTAGCAAGTGGAATTCAGCCCTCAAACTTGACTCCATTGGCCATGAAGAAGTTTAAGCATGATGCTAGATTCTTTTACTAGGATGAACCCCACTTGTACAAACAATGTGTAGATGGAATCTTCAGATGATGTGTTGCTGAACAAGAGATACCCTCCATTTTGGAACATTGCCACAAGTCCCCCTATTGAGGCCATTTGGAGGACAAAGAACAGCTGCTAAGGTGTTTCAAAGTGGGTATTATTGGCCTACTATTCTCAAGGATGCCCACTTCATGAGCAAGACTTGTGATAAGTGCCAGAGAATGGATAATATTGGAAAGAGGAATGAGATGCCTTTACAAATGATGTTGGAGGTGGAAATTTTTTTTGTTTGGGGAATAGATTTCATGGGACCATTTCCTCCTTCTTTTGGGAACCAATACATCTTGGTGGCATGTGACTATTATCAAAATGGGTAGAAGCTGTAGCATGCCCTCACAATGATGCCAAGATAGTCTTGAGATTTCTTTCTAAACAAATCTGTACAAGGTTTGGGACTCATAGAGTCCTTATCAGTGATGAAGGGAGTCACTTCATGAACAAGCTGCTATCTAAGCTATTGCTCAAATACAATGTCAAGCACAAGGTAGCTACTCTCTATCATCCTCAATCAAATGGACAAGCTAAAATTTCAAATAGAGAGCTGAAAAGAATTTTGGAAAAAGTGGTCAACCCCAATAGGATAGATTGGGCAATCAAATTGGAAGACTCCTTATGGGCCCACAGAACTACATACAAAACTCCTTTAGGGATGTCTTCCTATAGAATTGTCTATGGCAAAGCTTGTCACTTGCCATTAGAGTTGGAACATAAGGCATATTGGGAACTCAAAGAATTGAATTTAACCACAGATGCAGAAGGAGAGTTGAGAAAGCTACAGCTTAATGAGTTGGATGAACCGCGCTAGTTCTCTTATGAGAATGCCAAGCTATACAAGGAGAAAACAAAGAATTGGCATGACAGAAAAATTCATCCAAAGGTGCCTGAGAAAGGTCAAAAGGTTCTCCTCTTCAACTCAAGGTTGATATTGTTCTCTGGGAAATTGAAATCCAAATGGTCAGGACCATTTGTTATTTTGGAAGTGTTTTCTCATGGAGCTGTCTTAGTGATGGATGAATAAGATGGGAGAGTGTTCAAGGTAAATGGTCAAAGATTAAAGCATTACTATGGGGAAGATTTCAACAGGACCATCACCTCTCAGAAACTACTTGACCAACCTTGAGGTTAGTGCACAAGGAGGAAGTTAAGTTAGTTAATTTCCTCCTTTGACTTTATTTCTTTTCTTTTTATTGCTTCTATTTTAAATTATTGTCAAGTAGTTCAAGACTTAGTTTAATTGTAGGTAGTAGTTAGTTTAATTTCTTGAAGTCTTTGTTAAAAATAAAGAGGAAGAAATTAAATTTCCTACACTTTAAAAGAAAAAAAAGGGACTGCAGCTTTAGTTTGCAAATTAAATAGAAAGGATCACATGATGGATATGGGAGGAAGATTATCTTTGGTGAACTTTTAATGTGTGATTAAGTGTGCAGGGGACTGATTTAATGGCAGAGACAGATTTGGGAAATCAAATCAGAAATAGATTCTGAAATCCGTGAGATTCGCTGCAACATTAAAGGCAGATCAGGGGAATCAATTCCTATAGTTGTTGGAACTTGCACCATATTGAAAAATGACAGTCAAAATCCTTTGCATGGACGAGATTTACTTCAGCAAATTGGGAAATAGTCATCTGCTACAAAAAAGGGAGTGGTTTCCAATTTAATTTCATTTTCAAAACAGAAAATTCCTATTTCCCATTTTGAATTGCATGCAGCTGTTTCCACAAGAATCATGGAGCTTAAATCACAGATTTTCCCCTAATCCCAATCTATAAATAGTGTCCCACTCCAGGTATGTTTCATCACCTTCATTTGAATATACGGTTGCATATCTTGTAATTCTATATTGCATCTAGCCTCTCTCACCCTCACTGCACAAAAATGGCCCCAAAAATGAAAAATCTCTTCAAAGGCAAGAAGAGTAAGAATGTTGAACCAAGCTCCCCTTCTGTAAGCCGCCCTCCTACTAGGCACACCAGATCATCTAAAGGAAAAGCCCTTTAGAGCAAGAACAGGTGCATTTTGAGTCAACTGAGCCTACCCCAGAAGAAGAGCCACAACAAACTGCTGCACCATCAAAAGCAAAAACCAAAGGTAAGAAATCCAAGGGTAAACAACTAATAGTCCGTGAACAAGAGGATGTAGATCAGATTGAGAAGTTTGTGACTCCTGGAGCTCAAGAGAAATATGAGCAGCTAAAGAAAAGGAAGTTCTTGATGGAGATGGGCTTTGAAATGCCTCTGTAGGACCTACTAGTAGCTACTTCCTCAATAATAGTGCAGCACAATCGGAACACCTTCAGTGCAAAACCAGGCCCTGTTTACCCTAAGCTGGTAAGGGAATTTTATGCAAACATTGAGGGGAAGGAAGGATTCCAGCTGGTGGTGAGGGGAAAGGTAATTTTCTGGTCTCTAGAGGTTGTCAATGCATTGTACAACCTTCCTAACCTACCAAGGGCGGCATGCAATTCTCTGGTGAAAGAGATGGATGAAGTTCAACTAAATATTGCCATGCGAGAGGTAGGCATGGAAGGAGCCCAATGGTGCATATCCAAAGAAGGTAAGAAAACACTCCTAGGAGCCCACCTAAAATCTGCAGCCAACCTATGGCTTTATTTTGTCAAGCATAAGATCCTCCCAACTACACATGATTTCAGTGTTTCAGCTGAGAGGATCACCCTGATTTATGCCATTATACAAGGGATAGAGATAGATGTAGGTCAATTCATATCCTCAGAGATATTTGGTTATTCAAGAAAAAACACTGGGAAACTGTTTTTCCCAAGCACCATCACAGCCCTATGCCTTAACGCTGGAGTACCCTTGGGAGAGTATGAAGAGCCTTGGGAGGAGAAAAGAGGTATAGACCATGTAGGGATTGCAAGGTTGACAAGAGAGGAAGGTAGAAGAAGATGCATAAATGTACTGATTGGTATGAATACTCTGTTGGATAAACAGACTATAATGCTACAGCGAATGAGCCACAATGAATCCCAACAACATACCTATCGGGACTATGCACAAAATAAAGATAGAGCCATTCGGAGGGCCATGCAATATCCAACATCCTTATCCTCCATTCCCACGCTTCCCTAATGAGGTGTTAACCACTTGGACCTCTGCTGAGAATCAAGATGAGGATAATGCTGATTAAGGGAAGGTTCTATCCTTTGACTATCCTACATCTCCACCTTTACTGTTTTTTTGTACTTTTGTTGTAGGTTGTGTGTGTTGTTTGTTTGTAAGGCCTATGATGAGGCCATTGTTTGCTTGCTGTTATGTTGTCTCTTGTTTCATTTTAGTGTTCTCCTATTGCAGATCCTAGTTTTTTTACATTCAATGTTTCATCTGTGCGCCTGAAATGTGAAACCCCTTATCTTTATGTATTGCTGTGCATGTTTTCAATGAATAGTTATGTTGTTGTTTCCCTCTCAATCTCAGTCTACTGATCTCTTTTGGAGCAAGTTGTTTGGTTGAGTTTGTTAGTGTTTTTAGGCATGATTTCCTTAACGCCAGCCACCCAACTTTATTAATTCAAAATGTTCTTTCTGTTGTGGGATCAACTCTAGTAAAGTCTCATAGAACACCTATCAGTTAGAGGATCTTCCATTAGAAATTTAGCCTAATAAATGAGTAGTTTGAGGGTTGCGTGAGGTCCTTTCCTTCGGTAGCTCCAGTCTTCTAGATTGCTTCAGCTTATTTGAACCTTGTTTCATTAAGGACAATGAAATCTTCGAGTTTGGGGGTATAGCTAGCCATTTTGAGTACACTCCTCCTTTCTAAGTGAGTGTTTATCTAGATAGATAGGTTGTCTACAAAATTAATTCAGCACATCTTGATAGGTAATCTCAAATTGGGCAAAGTGAGTATACTCCTTCTTTCTTGTTGAAAGTGAGTATCCACCTAGATAGATAGGCTGTTTACAAAAGTAATTCGACATATCTTGGTTAGGTAAAACTCACCAGAAAAAAAAAAAAAAGAAACAAAGAAAAACAGGAAAAAAAAAAAGAAAAGAAAAAAAGCCAAAGGCAGAGCCAAATAAGAGGAAAGGGCTATGCATTGCAAACTCCAACCTTAATAAAGCCCAAAGGGCTATGCAATGTACTAGCCCCTTCAATGCTCAGAAAAAAAATAGAATAAAGTGTCATAAGCCAAGATCAAGAATTTAGTGTTTAAGATGAAATGAAGTTGTAAGAAAGCTGAAGCATAAGGAACCTAGTGTGCTGCTATTGTAGGTTGCACAAAGGATCTATGATAGGAGTCTCCCTCAAATGAAAGCTACATTAGAAGAAATTCCTAAAGGATGTTGAATCCAACTGGTAATTGATTTGTTGATCTTGACAAAAGCAGGTTTAAGCAATTGAAAGGGTTTGGGAGGAGTTCCTAATGATGTCTTTGCCAACTCTAACTAAGTTTAATACAAAGAGAGATCAGTAAGAGGAGTTTAGAAAGGATCCAAGCATTACTCAAGGACGAGTAATGATTTAAGTTTGGGGGTTTGTTAACTCTTAGAATAAGAGTTAAGTTAGGTGTCTTTTGAATGCATTATGAATCATGAATGGCCTTTTGATACCATTTGAGCTTGAATTGTGTGGTTGATCAATTGTAATTACCTTTGACCTATTGAAGTGTTGATTATTGTATTAATGATTAAGTGAATAAACTTCAAAGAAAAACATTACTGATCTGTGTTAAAGTGTCAATTTTGCTGTAGCATCCTAATTGGCAGCAGAAATTCCTACTGCATTATTAAGCTGGAAGCAAGGGGGTAATGGCGTAGCATTTCATTAATTGAGCTGACATTTAGCATGTGATGTAGCAGAGAGAACTAGTCAAAGAGCTCCACATGGATTAGTTGGCCAATTCAGCCCTTTTTGGATGCCAAAGTGGATAATATGGTGAGAGAAAAGGTGACTAAAGGAGGGAGCCCCCAATTACGGAAGAGATAAACTGATTTCATTCTTCATTCCTCTATTTTGGGAGAAGGAGACAAGGGGATTGGGAGTTGTCCACACAGAAGTTGCCCAAGAAGGAAAGGAAGAGAAGAAAGCTTGCAAAAAAGGAAAAATACTTTTGGAAAGAAGGTTTCTCTCCCTCTCTCCCTCTACCTCTTTTGACTTATTCTCTCTTCTCTTTAACTAAGTTTAAGTTAGACTTCATTTCTTTTGTAATCATTCAGTATTCGGAGTTTATTTTCTTTAATCATGTTTGAGCTACTTTTAGCTAGCTGTTTTTCTCTATTTTTGAGCATGAACTAAGTACTCTAAGGTAAGGGTTAGGGATTTGATTTTGTTGAACTGTTGCAAGGTTGTACAACAGCTCTTAGCTAGATTTTTAAAGAGTGTTAATGATTTTTTACTTTGATCAAACTGATTGAATTGACTAGCCATCTCTATAATTTGCATTTTAGTATGAACTTGGGAATGGAAGTACTAATTGACCCCTTTAATACTCTCATTAGCTAAATCTATGTTTGAATTTGTGAGTGAGCTAGGAATAGTCTCTCCCTAATGCACTAAAAAGAACACTAGAGCTTAAACGCAACTAAGAGCATGGAAATGGACTTGGTAGTTTGCTTCAGAAGAAGCATATGAGCTGTTCTTGTGGTATTAAGCAATATAGAAATGTTGTAGCATCCTTTAGCAGTCAACAATTGAATTCCCTAACCTGAGCTTGTTTTTATTCATTTTGCACAAGATATCCACCAATCATCTTTTAGAATTTATCCCTCATTTTCTTAGTCTATTTGTGGTCTTTTAACAAAGTATATTTTGGATGACTTCTATTCTCCTAAACAGTGGCTTTGAACTAAAGATTTTGTTCAATTATCTCTGTGGATCGACTCTGTTTGCTACAACTTCAGGGTGTACACTTGCATTTTGTGTTTGTCAACAAGAAGGCAAAAAGACGACCATAAGACTTCCTGATGGCAGATGGAAGAACGTCGGTGCCTTGCAATGCATGAGTGATAGGTGGCGCTGCAATCAAGCCCCCCATGAATGGAGGCACGCATGAAAAACCATCGTAGCTAGAGCCTCAAATCGCGTACCTTGATCAAAAGAGTTAATGTACATACCCGAAAATTAAAAAGAAAAAGGAGAATAAGAAGGGAAAACAGAATGAATATTAATATTCAGGAAAAAGATAAAAAATTTATTGATAAAGTGGGGAGTACATGAGAATGAGGCGTATGTGCCTCAAAATTACCTTATGAAAAAAAGAGTAATCACATTACGGTGCTGGGAATTGGGGCCCCGAACGTTATGCGATGAAGAGCCTCATAAAAAGGCACCATATATGCTAACAACCCCCTCAAAGCACAGTCCTGCCTTAGATTAAGTGGGACCCAAAGTCTTCCGAAAGCTTCTATGACCAATGAATTGTTGTAGATCAGGCACTGGGCTTCGATTTGACGTAATCCAAACAAGAAGCCATTATACATGATTCGTCTCTCAAATTCATAAAAAGCCTCAAGGTTGTAAAAGCAAGCCTCCGGGTAAACAAGATCAGCAAGCCACTCACATACCTCCACCATCTTTGCCTCAGTTATGTGCAACTACTTTATAGTCATGTCGTGTTGGCCCCTCAAGGATTGAAGCTCTCTTGTAAGGCAACCAAAGTCATCCCACGTATTTTCCTCGTCCACCTGGGTTTCAACGAGTATGTCCTTAAGCTGCCTTTCGGTAAGAGCCCTTTTCTCCAGATTAGAACAAAAAAGGAATGCCTTATGGGTAATTAGGAATTGTGCCTAAGACAAAGGGACACTGATTCGTTAAAGGATAAAGAAGATAAATAAAGTGGGCTGATATAAGACAAAATCTAATTACCTAAGCAATAGAAAGCACGCTAGCATGAAGATACCACATGGAATTAGTCAAATCCAGTAGGTAACCCTCTCTCGCCACCTTTTCAGTAAGAGCGTGAGTCGTGCATTGGTGGACAACCCTGCATTACTTCTCATTGAAAATGAAACACCTAACTATTGACCCTCGATGCTTGAGTCAGGGGGACTAGAGAATTCACTCGAGAAGAAGAAGAATCAACACCCCTACTTGCCTCGAAAGTGGAAGCTCCAGCATCCGTCCTCTCTCTTTGGTGAGGATCGCTTGAAGACTCAAGAAAGGTCGAACCAAGGTACTGTCTCGACACTACAAATTCCCCTTCCACCTCACCGAGCAGATGTAGAGCACAAGTCTCCCTCGTCGAAGCCATTTCTTCCACGCCAACATTTTCACGAGAGTCCTCAAAATCAACATCGAAACGAAAAAGACAATAAAAGTAGTGAGTGACTAACTAAGTAAAAGCATGCAAAGGCGATCACAAAGTTGCAGTTTATATACTTCGTAAATCATCGTCTCAACTATCAAAGACTAGCCCTCTCGGTTGACTAGAGCATCTTCTTAGTAAACTTCTAAGGTGACCCCCTTATTGTGAGGCCGACACTTGCCTCACAAGGGGGCCAATATCATTAAGATCAAAGGTTCATATGTAAATTAACCACCCACACAACCCTCGAGACACTCATTCATAATAGGTAAAAAAGAAGGAACAAAAAATGATCTTATTAAAGGGAGTAAGAGTATAGAGGGATGAGAAGCATACACCTCAGCAAATGCATGAGAGAGAGAGAAAAAAGGTAGCCAACGATGAGAACAAGTTGGCGATCTGAGGTTAGAGTTGGGAGGCGTGTTAGAGGTATCCAATCTAGCTCCAAATGAAAGGGCAACTTTTGTGCTAACAACACCTTCATGGAAACCACCTGAGCCTCATTAAGGGGACACCAAAACTGTTCATATGCCTCCAAGATGGGCAAGCAATCGAAGCCAAGAAACGTATCCTCTACCTAGACAAACCTAAATTCGAGGTCGCTCTTCATGTGTCTTTTCTAGAACTCCTCCATATCCTTGAATCGGAACTTTAAGAAAGCGAGATCTGACCTTTTCTCCTAGGCATCCTTAACGTGGACCTCTATTGACTTTAACTTTTTTTCTGCTACCAAGTGTCTTGCCTTCTCGGTATCAACCTGTGTCATCAAGGAATAAAGATCTTCCTTCAAATCTTCCCTTCAAGCATCAAAGGCCTCTTTATAAGAGGCAAAGGCCCCTTTATAAGAGGCAAAGGCCCCTTCAAGCTCATCCCACTGCTTCAAATCTTCCCTTATCGACGAATCTATTCAAACAGCTCTGTGTGAAAAAGGAGAGCATTATGGCTGACCTTGACGTGAGCCTACAAGGACAAGCAATAAATCATTAGGAATGACGTCAAAAAACCTCAAGACAAAGAAGAAAGCTTAAGCTACATGGGAAAGTTGAAAGGCAAAGTTGTGAAGATAGTCAGGTTGGTGCAGTCGAACCAATTTTCTTTTTTAACCATTACTATGATGATGCACCTCACCGACTCCTTCACTTTCTAATAAAACTCCCTCCTTTCTTTGACCCCATGATACCCGCCATCAAAGTGAAAAATCACTTTGTCCACGCGAACCTCCCATTCACAAGAGATGATAGCATCCATGCATGGAGGCCTTAGCTCCACCTCCTCATCCCTATGAGTGGATATGGTCTCATTCAATACGAGACAAAGGCTCTCGATGCTCAGCTGGGCCAAATAAAGCTTCTTCATGTCAATAGTGCTTGAAAAGAAAAGACTGTGATGACCACTGCTAAGGTTCGAACCCTCCTTCTCCATCTTGCTCAGTTGGTGAGTAAGATTTGAAGCGGAGACTGAAGTCTTTGCACACATGCTCGAAGGAGCAATGGAAACGCCAGCCAAGTTGCCCTCTTTCGTGTTAGTGTTGATCAACAAATGCAAGGTATGGACCCCCCTCACCGTATTTATGCTCACGATTAAAAGGAAAGTTACGAAAATCACCACAAATAGAAAGCTCTAAGAGAAGTTTAAAGGTGGAAACTCATAAAGAGACAACACAATAGGGTGAGTAATGGGATTAGAACAGACAAGTTATCCTTTGTCAGAACAATCCTGATGTCCCATTCTCCCTCATTGAGACGTTGAGCTTGATCAAGGATAACCTTATATTGAAGCGAAGGGCACGGGGTCGGGCTTGGGTTGAACTACAAGGAAAATAAGCGAGTAAGTTGCAAGAATAGCCACAACAATGTGACCGTGTCAATGAGAGTGAATTGACCTAGCCTCCCTAACTTTACCAGGATATCACAAGGAACACTATTTTAAGGCCAAGACGAGCCATTCTCTGTCCACAAAACACCACTCCTCTTTCCATTTGTTCACGAAAGAGGGGAGATATAGAATCTTTTAGATGACTTGGGAGTAGCCTTCATTCGATACGACAACATCTTCGCTCTATTTCCAAGATCTCATCAGACTATCCAAAACCTGAAGGGCACCCCCATCCATTCAGAAGTAAGTTGGGATGGGCCTAAATTCATCATCAATAGGAAACATTGAGCGAACTTCTAAAATTGATATCGGGCGGGAAAAGCAAAAGATCGATTACAAAACAAAAGTCGAAGCAATGTGTCGACTCGAACGTGGGGCAAATGTTCCGAGTTGAAATCTAAAATGATCACGTCGTATAAACAATAAGAAGACACACACCTATGCTCCTTATTCGACTGACTATAAGTAGGGAACTTGCGTTAGACAACTCAAAGAGTTGGGCCGAAAAGACGAACAAATTGAGATAAGCAGGAAGGAGGATGACTCGTCAGGTACCAAAAGGTGTCAAAACTAGTCAAGTCATAGGTCTATTTCCTACCTCTATGAAAAGAGAAACTCATCCTTCCCAAGTGTACGGAATCCCAACCAAGTTTAGCTTGACACCAGTTCAAACTAAGTACTGACTTAAGTTTTTGAGTGTATATGGCTTAGCACACATCAGTAGAATGTTCTATTTTGCAGGTACACTGCACCCACAAAGGAGATAAGTGGTGGATGTCACATTGATCTTGACCTGGCTGAAATAAAACGTTAATGATAATGACCAAGAAAGAAATTATTCAAACTTTAGTGGTTAAAATGTCAAGTTTGAAAATTCATAGCCCCAAATGCAACTTAAGTAAAACATCATACAAAAAGTATTTCATTTTCAAAATTATTGTTTTTTTTTTCTCGAAGAATTAATAATTTTAAGATAAACTTTATCGTGCATTTTATAAGGAAGACTTCCTCCACAAAAATACCTAAAAGAAAAACAAAAAATATTTCTGTACAAAAATTAAAATATCTATCCAAATACCTTCACTTATTTTTTATTCTAAAAAAACCATATTTTTAAAGATATTACCCAAACAATCACATTTTTCATAAAATACTAATAAAAAATGGGGCACTTTCAAATTTGACAAAAAATAAATAAAATTTTGCAAATATAGTAACTACTTTTACGTTTTGCAAATATAACAAAAAATTTAGGCCCAACCCAAACTAAAATGCAGAAAAGTCAAGAATACCCTTGAAATGTCTTTTGTTAAGGCATGCAATTTATATTAGGTATATCAGTAATATCAGTGATATTTCATTGATATACCATTGATATACCATCAATATACCATTAATATATATATGATACAAAGTATATCATTGATATACTATTTTCTTGATATATGTAATAAGAAGTATAT
>JAOANK020546378.1:0-12359 GCA_026257165.2 Telfairia occidentalis
ATATTAAATTTGAATATTATATACCAATTAACCCATTATTTCAAATTGTGCCATGTGTCAACTTCTAATTGGTCTGCATTGCTGAATTGGTCGCCACGTCATCCGATTCAGGTTTTTTCATCCAACTTTTTTTGACCATAACTTCTTCGTTTGAGCTCCGATTTAGTTGAGTCAAAAGGCATTGGAATCGTTGTTTCGAGCTCTACGTAATGAACTATTCAAAACATTAAAATTGTCAATAAATAAAATCAGGTTTGGTATCATCAAAATATTAATTAATTAATTAATTAAAATTAATTATTTTGAGATTAAGGGCCAAAAAAACAAACAACCTACTTGTCAAAGCCTTCATCAAGTCTTTTGCAACCGTCTCATTTGCCACCAGACTTGAAACTTCCTTTGATAGTGCCAATTTGATAATGGTTACCGCTTGTTCATTCAAAGTTTTCCATTAGTCATCATTCATTCTCTTAGGTCTCTTCTTCAAAGCTTTGTAAACTTTATTTTAAGTCAGAAAGGCCTGAATCTACATCTTCCAGTAACCAAAATCTTCAAAGTTTTGTGAACTTATCCAAATCTATCTCTCATTACTTTTGAACTTGGAAGTTCTAATACAGTTGTTGGAATAGAAATCAAAATAAACCAAACAATTCACGAAAGTGAATAACAAACTAGACCCAAACTTAATAGCCTAAAGATTATTTTGATTTCTCAAACAAACAACCTACAAATCAGATCACAAAATTAATAAAAAAAATGAGAGTAAGGAGATTTAGGGAAAGAAACATTTGGCATCAAGATTTATACTGGTTCACCCCAACAATGAAAAGGGCTACGTCCAGTTCCTACAATTGCAGGTTCCACTAAATCAGCTAAAAATTATAATGGAGAAATACTCAATTAACCTCGCCATACAATCTCCCTTTTAATGTTCTTGGTTAGCAGAACCAATACAAAAAAACACTTTTTAAAATGGTCTATTCTCTCTAGGAAGTCCACACACCTCTCTCTCACAAAAATACTCCCTATGGATCTCTACATCTCTGGTTTTTTAGATTTCTATCTGTGTTTTTGTGTCTCTAGATCTCTAGAATTATAGGTTTATTTATAGAGGTTCACACCAAAACTTAATAGGAAATAGAAAATATTGCAAACCAAATTCTAGAAGGGAAAAGGTGATTTTATAGATTTCCTTCTTCAATTTTGACTACACTTTGCTCAACAGTCCCTTCTGGACAACAAGAAATTCCAACTTTTCAAATCTTTCTCAATCCGCCTTCCTCGATCCTTGTACGATGATTCTCCATGATCAAAGCTTGATTGATGGATTGAGCTCCACATCTTAACATTCCATTTTTTTAAAATAGGTGTAACCCCCACCTCTTGCCAATTGATTAGTAACAATTACTAACTATTATTGCTGATTTTATTAAGAAATTGTTAAATTAAATTAAACCTTTTAAATTTCTCACTACACCACAATTGATTTGGATAACTATCAAATAATTCATAATAACTAATTACAAATGATTTAAATTGTAAATTGCTAAACCTTTAAAATTACCCACTAAACCAATTCATATTTAAATTCAATTTAATTAGTAAGGATCAATTTAATATATGCAACTGATGATATTTCATTTGTTAGCAAAAGAATATAGTATAAATAGGCCTCTCTATGTAACTTCAAAATTCACTTCTCAAATACAAAATTTGGAAATCCTATCAAATCTCTATTTAAGGTATGTTTCTTGATTTTGTTATTACTTTTAATTAAGTAATGGTTCTTGATTATTTTAAATTTATTAAGTCAATTTTTTTCTCAATGAAATTTGTGATCATTAGTTTCTTCTTTGATGCTTAGATGGCAAGAGATGAATATGGAAATTAGAGAGCTACAACTATTCCAAAGAGACTGGATGACTACAGTCACTATCCTCCGAAAATTCACCATATAGAAACTCAAGAACAAAAAAGGAGATCCCTTAAGTTGATAGTAAGGGACAAAAAGGTCACATTAGTTAAAATATTATTTTTTCTATGTAAATATAAAAACATTCACCAGCTTTTTTTCATCTCTCTCATATATGTTAATCATTTTCTATATATAATGTCTCCAATGCAGGGAGAAACTATCTACGTCCCTTTGCTTAGTGAACTCATTGAAAAATTTGGAGCTATACTTGAGAAAGGAAAAACATATGTTATTCAAGAAGGTAGCATAAAACCAGTTGATGTAAGATACATGAATATTCATCCAAAGATTGAGATTTCATTATAAAAAAATAGTGAGATCAAAGAAATTGAAGGAGAAATATTTCATCTGAAGAAGGCAAATTTTTTCAGCTTTGAAACATTGATGAACAATTATGAGGCAAATACTTCCACAATAGGTGCATACACTCTTGGTAAATAATATTAGCATTTTTTTAAATTATTTTATTAATTTTTAATAATCCATTTAAAATTTTAAAGATGTGATAGGTGGAGTCCTACAAGTTAAACCACTGATTGTTAAAAAAATTCATGATGGAAACTATTAAAAAAAAAAAAATTATACTCATAGACAATTAGTAACTTCTATTTAAGAACTTTCTTAACACAGATTTTTTATCATTTAAACACATTTTGTTTAACTAATTTTTTTCTTCTATTATACAAGTTTAATACAATTAAATTAGGATAATTTGACAGAAAATGAAGAAGATTATCAAGATGAAAATAACAAGACACAAAATGTATTGCAAATCACTGATGTGAAACCATCTCAATTTGAAGGTACTTATTTGTTCTTAAAAAATATTAATTTTCCTAAAAGTGAAATTTTATCTTTAAATCAACGTGCAACATTACAGGTGATGTAAGCTTATTGTCTACAAGCATTAGTTTTGTTGTGATAAATCCAATGTTAGAGAGAACTGAAACATTGAAGTCAAGGCAAGTATCCTTAAGAAAAAGTTGCTTTCATTTTTTCAATATAACTCCAATTTCATTCATTTGTCAAACTTGAAATTTGTTTAATTTTTTAACAATAATTTTTAGGATGCTGACTTTAAAAGACAAGAATCTGAAAGACATCTTATATCCATAAAAAAAATGATAGATGCAAAAAAGATAAATATGGATGATGTTATCAAAGGAAAAGTAAATATATTCAACAAAGATAATTTGGGGTTTGAAAAATGCAACTCAAGCAATGGAAGATTGTATCCAATGGACTACAAACCTACAGCTTACTGTCCAAATTGTTAATATGGGAATTTATCATTTACTAGAAAATATGTGTTAAGAATGCTTGTTTCTTATGGGGATGAAGAGGGGTACATAACTATTTTTTATGCTACTAATTACCTAACTGGATGCAATGCAACAAAATATTTTAATGATATGAAGGTATGCATAAAAACTTAAATTAATTATATTATGAAAAATAATATCTAATTGTAAATTCTATTTTGTATTTTATTTTGTAGGATAAAAAAAAGCAAGCATTTTCAAAATTTGGTAGTGGCAGAGGATAAAAGGTATTACTTTTTGGTCAAAATGGACAAAGCAGTAGAAAGTGATTGTGCACATAAACATATCATTGCTCAAGAAATTTGCAACATTGGTTCGAGGCTAACAAAAAACATGAAGATAAAAAAGGAAAAACAATGGAGGAATGCCAAGAAAAGAATAAGCGTGCAAAAGTAATTGAATAATTTAGAGGCTCAATGTCAAAGAAGCCTATTTAAACTTCTATTTTGAAATCATTGGTCACATGTGATGAAATTTGGTTAAATTCTATGTTCCTAACTTGGTTTAAATGCAATAGAATATCTAATTTGATATCTTTCACGTATATATCT
The DNA here is from genome assembly GCA_026257165.2 of Telfairia occidentalis. NCBI lineage: Eukaryota > Viridiplantae > Streptophyta > Magnoliopsida > Cucurbitales > Cucurbitaceae > Telfairia > Telfairia occidentalis. Next base: position 3,849 of record JAOANK020546378.1, read on the forward strand.
AAACCCTTTATAATATAATAATCTTCATTTAAAAGATAATTATGTGAGCAAGTAGATTAGGAAAAAAAGGTCATGGGTTTGAATCTCACGATCTCATATGTTGTTGAACTCAAAAAAAAAAAAAACAGAATAAAAACAAACAGATATATTATAAAAAGCATCTCAATCACTCAAAGAATATAGAAAATTAAACCTAAAAAAATAATAAAAACCTACCATATTTTTCACAATAAATTGATAATTGATGTATTGTTACAAAATTAATTTATATATACAATATAACATCTTAGTTGAACGGTCTTTAATTGTTTGTAAAACTTTATAATATTATAATCTTCAATTAAAAAGATAATTAATTATACAGATGAAATACAAAAAAAATGTACCTTAAAGATATGAGAGTTAACCATTGTATAATCAAAAAAAGTAAATTTCATACATGGTGTAAAATTAAAAGCTTCACAACCAAGAACGCATTGAACAAAACGTAAATAAATAAATAAATAACTTCAAAAGGTTATACCACTATCATAAAACAAATTATCGTAACTCACTTGATGTGTTAGGATAAAACTATTTTTTTTCTGGTATACCTTTAACCTGTATTATATGGAAAGAAGAGAGATTAAGATAGGTAAGTTATTCTAGAGGTCATCATTGTCACAACCCTTTGACTCATTTATGCTAATGCAACCCTTCCTTTGACCTTGTAATATAAATCTCTTTCTCTTTCCCTCTCTTGCTTTTAGGTTCAACACCTATACCCCTCATTTCTCTCTTTTTTTCTCAATATCCTGAGTGTCCAGGCTAGGTTGTGCGCACCCTGACTATTCTCCCGGGACAACCGTCTAACCCTACTACATTTGGTTGCCAAGGAAACTCTATCCTAGGTAGGTGGCCACCATAGATTGAACCCATTCCCTTAAAGTTTTTTACTTTTTACATTGGCCTTTTTGACCAATAGCCCAACCCATAATGGTTTTACCCCTCGATTCTCTTTTCATTCATTTTTATCTGTTTCGGTTGGGGAATGGTTTTACCCTAAAGCGAGGCTTTTATGTTTCCAGTATACAAGAAAGAATAAAGTTTAAATGTATATCAATTGAATTGTGAAATATAATCTCCTATAAACTCATGCCTTCATACAAAACACCTCTTAAGTGGCTCTACGACTTTATCTAATTATACTCTAAAATAAACTATTTAAAAAGTGTGTCAATTGCTTTTTATCTAGGTTTGGGATTATGAGATTTTCGTATCATAAGTGGTCTATCGTATTTACTAGAATTGCAAGTAGGTAAATTGGTAGTTGGAAGGGGTGTTGAAAAGTGATGTTCGTTCTTTTTTTTTCTTTGACTTTAATGTTTATCATTAGATTACCCAAATGTTGATTAGTAGTTTTATACTTTTGAACCTTATCGTGGCTACATGGGGTGTTTGGTTAAGTATATTTAGTATATCCAAATTAAAGATAACTAATATATCTGATTTGAGCATTTTAATTACCAATAATGTAAAATTAAATTAAGCATCAATTATGTATGAATGTTGTATATTGTAGTATCTCCCAAAGGAGAACTTCAATATACGATCAATTAATGTTTGTTTGATGTTTTTTGAATCTATATTATAAATTAAGTTTATTTCTCAAAGCAATGATGTATAAGCATATTTTCTACATTTGCAAGTGTTGGGGTTGATGCCCTAAATCTCGTGAGTTTCATGGTTTGTGATCTTTAGACACAAATTATTTATTTAATTAAATAATGTGTTATTTTATTTGACATTTAATGTGCATTAACCCAATTCAATAAACTAAGATCCAAGGTTATTTATGTAATTTAAACATGTATGTGGTAGACATACAGGTGTGGATCATGTTTAAGTAATAACCTAAAAGGTTTATAGTACATGGATAAGGTTGGGTACCTTATTCTGGTAACACTATTGGATACAACTCACTTTGTATTTGTCACAAGAGTTGTAAAGTGTTACAAACGGTTATTATCTTAATTGTTCATGTGAAGAGATGTGAGTAGAAGTATCTCATACAAAGAGTTTGTATAAGACCAGACCGCAAAGTGATTAGTCTCTCTTTATAACGCTGTTACTTGAAAAGGTTAACATTTCACTAGGATGATCATAGGTGACTCAATCTTAATCTTGAGTGAGTTGTGAATTCCTACCTATAAGGAAAATACTTCGATCTGTATGGGTGAGAGTGGCCAAGTTTGTCGACTTAATAAGCCTACCATTTTGGGGAATTACCCGAGTAAGTAGCTGGGAACACAGCTACACAAGATGGAATTCACTCTTTTCCGTCTCGTGGGTAAGTAGATGAATTGTTCTCTTAAGAACTGATTTTGAGTCTTGAACAATGAGGCATCTCACCCTCTCACTAGCTAGAAAGGGGTATAGTTATAGTTGGCTGTAACAAATTGTTCCTTAGAGGGATCAGTGGTACTTAAGGAGTGAGATATAACAAGGGTAAAACAACAATTTTAACCCAGCTGTAGTTATGAACAATTCATGAAGGGTTGACTTACTGTTAATTGATTAAATCCATGGATACATAAATATATCTACAATGGAAAGTATAAAGTTGTTGGTCTTTAGTGGAGTGACTGGCAGTTAGTGAACGTTGGTTAATTAATTAAATAGTTTAATTAATTAATCTCGTATAATTGGAGCTTCTAATTTGTAGGTCCATAAGGTCCACTTGCTAACTCCCTAAGGATTATATAAGGAATAATATTTTTGAAATAGTTTGAATTGTTCAAATTATTTGAGAAATATACAGCATAATGTATAATGATGCATTGTATAGTTATAAATATGATTTATAATTAATACCATATAATATGTGAAAAATTAAATATTTGAATAAGATTCAAATTTTATTTATATGAATGAGATTCATATAAATTCTATAGGTTAAAATTTAATATAGATAGGATTCATATGAAAACCATAGGTTAAAGAGAGAGATATGGATTTAATGTGATTAATGTGCCTAATATATAGTTAATTGATTATTAGATAATTAATTAACTATATATATTATTTATTTATTAATTTTAATATAATTAAAATTAAATTTAACTCCCCACTAATTGGGAGTTAATGGACATTACGTGGGAGGGAATTAAGGCAATTTCCCTCCCACTCTCTCTTTGATATTCTCCATATAAATATCCATGGGTTGACAACACAGGGGGTTATTGGATTGATTCACGTTCTTCTTCCCTCATCAAAATCATATAGAGAGATCCCACAATCAAAATTTTCCTTCTCCTAAGTATAGCAAGTTGATCGAGTGGTAGTGACCATTGGTTGATAGTTGTTGATCAAAGTTCTGAGATATTACGTGAAGTTCTACAAAGGTAAATGTACTTCCTTTTTCTCTATATCTTGCTTTTTGCATGGTCTTTCCAAATTGAACATTGAATATATTGACGTTCACATGCTTCCACGAGGAATTTGATTCCTTCAGCAAGTACCTTATGTTACTCTTCATTTGCATGCCAAATGTGTGTTATTATGTCTTAAAGGCCTCAATTTTTCTAATTGCTACAAACATGTCCTGTAACGTTTCGTTTTTACTTTTTTATTCTTAATAACACTTTTTTGTTTGATTTAATTTAGGGACTATTTTGTGATTAATGTGTGTTGTATGGAAGATTAATAAATTGATGGTTTAGTAAATTAAAGTAGAATTTTATCATGTGAAATTGGAAAAAGTTAAAATAATGACATTCTTGTAAATTAGAGAACTTAGGGCTAGGGTTGGAGGGTTGAGGTGATCCCTATAAATATATCATTAGGGACTCTAGCCACAAAACTCTTTTCCTACTCCCAAAAAGAAAGAAGTCATCGCCAACTTTTCTCCTCCTTCTCTTTCCCTCTTCACGCAAAACACCCCTCCTCCCTAAAAATTTTCTCCCTCTCACACTCATCTGCCCTCCTCAATGGCAGAACTGGGCGATGACAGAGGCTGATCGGCGGTAGCAACGATAGCGACTGTGGTAGGTGGCCAGCCAGGGATTTTTCTCCATTTTTCTTAATTTTCTCCTACTTCCCTCGCTTCATTCAAGCACTTCTTCTGGGGATAGCTTCGTTATCATCTCCCTTCATCCCAAACAAAACAGGCAAGATAGAGGAGTTCTCAAACTTTATGTTTTCTAGAGTTTTCTCGCTTAAAATCACATTTTTCTTCTTTTCTCGGCCATTAAGGAAACGATTTTGGCAAAATGAAAGGTCGAAAAGAAGCAGGGGATCAAGATCTACACATTGGTGGAAGCAAAATCACAATCAAAGGTGAGGTGAGGTGGCACGCACGGCAGAAAGAGACTGTGACGGTGGCGCATATACCACATGCATCGTAATTGTGGGTGCAAGTGGCAGCGCGTGGCTACTCCGATCGGCCCAATTTTGAGTACATTGGACTTCTAACGGTGAATAGATTCCAGAACTGGTCTCTGTTTGTCTATTTGGGGCTGTGCGTGGGATACACTCGCCGGACGACAGCGGCACGTGAGCTAATGCTGGTCCAAAACTACAGTGTTCTTCATGTGTCGTTTGTCCCTTGAAAACCCTAACTTTCCTTTTTATTATTCGATTAATTGAGATTTAGGACATAATTAGGGTATTTTTGGAAAATTTAGACCTAGGTTGCTTAAGGAATCTATTACCGGTTTCTTTGGAGTTTACTTGTTGTTTTTCTTGAAGAATCGAGGTAAGTGACTTTGCTCCTAGACAAACCATTGGGTTAGGTCAGTAAATTATTTGACTTGTGTGTTGTTTGTGTTAATCATGCCTATCTTATGTAGTTTGAGAATGTGAGCATGGTGGAGTATTAGTATGTTGAGCATGTTGTGTGGATGGATGTTATGTAAATGTTGTATGCCATGGGCATCGGTTATATGTGGTTTATAAATCCTAATGGCAATATTGGAATAATGTATGTAGGATGTCGTGAGGCTACGGATTATGTGATATGTGTTTGGGACCTATCTATAGTATGGTTGTGTGTTGCTTGTCCACACGTTAAGAGTTATACCATCTTTGCTTAGTACTGTGTTTGGGGACCTCCATGAGATGTATTACCCACTCTGTGTTGCTGTGTGTTCTGAGGTATCCCTAGAAGATTATTTATCTTTCTTAGCACTGATTTGAGAACATCCATAAGATGCATTCTCCGCTTTGTGCTGTCGTGTGCTTATTTGAGGTGCCTCAGGATGGTATACCACTGTGAGAGTCCCACATGAGCCATATGATTGTGTGTGTTTACATGTTCGACCCTAGGGTCGAAGTTTTTTACTGGGTATATTTTATACTCAACCTATTCCTTTTCTTTTCTTTTTGGTAAGGAGAAACCTATCGAGGTGACTAACGAAAAGCAAGTTGCGAACAGGCTAGTGATACGAGCTTAGACTTTCACATTAGTTATTTTCATTGTTGTAAGTACTAGCTTTCAAACTGTTGTTCAAACTTGCATTTTACTTTCATCTGCATTCTTTTTATCTCGTTATTTTAATTTAAAAATCGGGATCCCAGTATGCTTTGTTGAGTTTGAACTTACTTTCTCTATCCATTATCTTATATAATAAAGACCATTTTTGAATTAAGTTACTTGGAAATCTTTTGTTTAAAGCATGACTGCTAGTAGTGGCCCTAGGTAGTCTATGTCTAGAAGTCGGGTTGTTACAGTTGGTATTAGAGTCGTTACGATTGTGTAGACTACTTACATCGTAAGCACTATTGTGTTACCATGACCATGTTGCAACCCTTTCATCACCACCAAGTATGCTTCTAACTTAAGTATGAGATTAGATTTGTTTTAAGAAATTGTGTTAGGATTGCATTGCCCTGTGATAAAACTTACTTGATACTTATATGATAGATAGACTGATTTAGGTTTAGTTTTTAGATCATGCTTCCCCGTGAAAGAGGAACAGTTCGGTGAGGTAGAGGCAAGGGTCGTGGCAGAGCTGACTCACCTTCTGTAGCCCTTGAGGATCAACGCTTGGAACAACCCGAGGTACAGCCGAAGGTACAACTCAATGAGTAGCCAGCAAAACAACAGGTTCCCCCGGCCGTGGAACCTCTAACGACGGATTCATGTTGTGCAGACCACGATACAGACCCCACTGAATAACCAAATGTTGTAGTTCTTCCAGGGTTGCGAGAGTGTTTCGCTTCAGGCGAGGTACATAAAAGATTTCAAGAAGTAGGACCCTCAGGCTTTCAACGAGGTGACAGTTAATCCTACAAAGGTCGAATCCTAGCTCGCATCCATGGAGGCTATAATTCGATATATGGACTACCTCGAGGAGCAGAAGTTCCATTGTGTCGTCTTCATGCTGCGAGACGACGCGTTTCTATGGTGGGAATCGACCAAGCATTCAACAAATGTCGCAGTAGGACCAAGTACGTGGGCACGGTTCAAGAATGCATTTTTGGTACAACCGCCTTGATTGACTCAAAGACCACCATTGTGTAGACGCATGTAACACCAGGGGCCAGCAGTTCTCAGGTAGTTGCGGCATCGGGATCCAGTTCAGGGAAAAAGAGGAAGTATGATGCACCGACACCCAACCATCCTCAGTGTTTTCAGTGCGGCTTTGTTGGGCCTAACCAGAACCAAGGTCAAGGATAGTAGGGTCATAATCAAGATCGGGCATACTGCAAATAGGGTAAAAAACATCATTGGGGACATTGTGGAAGTAGGATATGCTACAAGTGCCACCAAGAAGGCCATATAACAGTAAACTACAATAAGAGTGCCACCGAGAATACAGTTCAGGCTACTAACCCAGGACAAGATAACCGTTAGCAGAGCAAGGTCTTCTCCAACCACTCGCTAAGAAGTTAATAACTTCTACGTTGTGGTGACAGGTACCTTGCTTATCTTGGGTCACTCTGCTTTTGTATTATTTGATTCTAGTTCCTCACATTCTTTCATTTTCACTAGTTTTGTAAAAGATGTTAGATTAGCACTTGAACCCCTAGGTTTTGTAATGTTAGTTTCCACTATGGCAGGAGTTGTACGAGTGGCTAATGAGCGAGTTAGGGACGATAGTGTGCTAGTGCCGAACCACCTTTTGAATGTTAATTTGGTTGTATTAGATATGTTGGATTTTGATGTTGGCATTGATTGTTTTCATAGACATGCAGAAGCTTCGGTAGATACAGTACCCATAGTGCGAGAGTTTGTGGATGTATTCCCAGATGACCTTCTAGGGCTGTCATTGGTTTGGGAAGTAGATTTTTGTATCGAGTTAGAATAGGGTACAACACCCATCTCCAAGGCTCCTTACCAAATGGCCCTAGCTGAGCTAAAAAGTCAATTACAGGAATTGCTAGACAAAAGGTTCATCCACCCTAGGGTTTCACCTTGGGAAGCATTGGTGTTGTTCGTCAAGAAGAAATATGGGTTCATGCAGTTGTGCATTGATTACGAGGAGTTGAACAAGCTGATGATTAGAAATAAGTATTTGTTGCCATGAATCGATGACCTATTTGACTAGTTGCAAGGAGCCGTTATTTTCTCCAAGATCGATATGCGGTCAGGGTACCATCAGTTAAAGGTCAAAGATGAAGATATCCCAAGGCGACTTTCAGATCTCGGTACGGGCACTACGAGTTCGTGGTGATGTCGTTGGGGCTAACGAATGCTCTAGCGGTGTTCATGGAGTTGATGAATAGGGTATTCAAGGAGTTCCTTTATACTTTCATTATTGTGTTCATCGATGACATCCTGGTTTAATCTAAGACGAAAGAAGAGCACGAGGAACATCTCAGGAAGGTTCTGATGTGTTTAAGGGCCAATTAGTTATATGCCAAGTTCACCAAATGTGAGTTATGGTTACATAAGTTATCTTTCTTAGGTCATGTTGTATCCAAAGACGGCGTCTCGGTAGACGCAGCAAAAGTAGAGGCAGTGACCAACTGATCGCAATCGACTAATATTGGCAAGGTAAGAAGCTTCTTAGGCTTGGCAGGTTATTATCATCGTTTCGTACAAGATTTCTCTAGTATAGCCTCGCCACTAACTCAATTGACACGGACGGGTAGTCGATATACGTGGATTGATGAGTGTGAAGCAAGCTTTCAGGAGCTTAAACAAAGGTTGGTTACCGCGCTAGTGGTCACAATACTAGAAGGAATCAGAGATTTCGTGGTGTACAACGATACTTTCAAGAAGGGACTGGGGTGTGTGTTGATGCAACGCGACAAGGTCGTAGCTGAAGGGCTTGGCATATAATGAAAGAAGAGCACAAGGAACATCATGGAAATTTATAAAAATATTGTGATTTTTTTGTGAAACTTCAAAACAAACTTATTTAAGTTATAAATCACTACTTTAAGCATATATATCAATAATTAGATGTCAAATATATTTATTACTACAATAATAGATACTATTGAATGATGGAAAATAAATACGAACTTAAATAATTTATTGATAAAAAGTTGTATTGGTGTATTAGAACAACATGAATATAATTG